>CAJHQP010001733.1:0-104997 GCA_905132765.1 Moricandia arvensis
ACGTATGTATGGACAATAACGTGTTTTAAGTCCCAACGGTACTTACGACGTAAACCGCCGTCTCATCCTCTCCTCACTTCCTTCCAACGTCACGTCTCAAGAAGGCCTCTTCTTCAACGGTTCCATAGGACAAGAACCAAACGTGTCTATGCAACAGGGATGTGCATCCAGGATCAACTCCATAGGACTGTTCCGATTGTATCAAGATTGCTTCTGACGGTTTGATAAAGAGTTGTCCTAACCAAACAAACGCGTTTACATGGCTATGTGATCACGCTTTGCTTTGTCCGCTACGCCAACGCTTCTTCTCAGGATCTGGTGATCTAACCCGCAGAGATGGTCACCAATGGTGGAGATGTAGCCTTGAATAAAACGGAGTTCAAGAAAACATGGAAGACTTGGTTGCTCGTATGATTAATGTGCCTCCGCAGCAAAAAGCACATTGTTGTCTAGTAATAACCATTTATACAGCTAATGTTGAAGCCTTGACAGCTTCTCAGGATATGTATGCTTTGATGCAATGCACGCCGGATGTTTCCTCTGGTGATTGTGAGAATTGTCTGCGACATAGCGCAAGTGACTTCCACTCATGCTGTGCTCAGAAGCGAGGAACTCGTATTTTGCGGCCAGTCTGCTTTTTTCCGCTGGGAGTTGTATGGACTAATCTAAAGCTTCTTTTTCTAATTTTACGGTGGCCTCTCCTCCTCCTTCTCCTCTCCTCATTTCTCCTGTGGGCTGTCCCACAACCTGTAGATGATCAGGGAAACACCATTGGATAATGGTAAGTTTTCCAACTGAGAAATGATGATTGCAATAAGCATTGACATTGTTTTTCTCTGTGTTATATGAGAAGGTAGCAAAGGAATGCTCATCTAGGAGTTGTGGCGGGCATCACCGTTCCAATTTTCGCTACCGTCTTTATACTTCTTGCTCTAGCATTTTTTCTTTGTGGGAGGAGAAATTCATTGCAAAGAACTCAGTTGAATGTTAGTATCTTGTATTTTAGCTTTTGTTGTTTTCCTCTCGTTATACAGCATATATTGTCCCTAAAGCAGAACTAATACACCCTTTATTTGCAGCTGATAGAGATCCACATTCATCGCAATATGACTTCAAGACAATTGAAGTTGCACAAACAAGTTTTCAAAGGAGTAATAAGCTCGGTGAAGGTGGATTCGGCGAGGTTTTACAGGTGAGGAAGCCTCAAATTTTCTAAGTTACTATAGGTTATGAAATAACCGGCTATGTTTGTTTTGTTCATGGTACTGTAGGGTACACTTTCAATGGAACAGAAGTGGCTGTGAAGCGACTATCGAAAGTCAGGACAAGGGATAAAAGAGAGTTCAAAATGAGGCTGTTCTTGTGTCAAAACTTCAACACATGAACTTGGTTAGACTTCTTAGATTCTGTTTGGGAAGGAGAGGAAAAGATTTTGATATATGAGTTTGTTCCTAATAAAAGCCTTGACTGTTTCCTATTCGGTATGGTTTCCTTTCAATAGTTTATTTCTCTTATTAGAAGAATTATTCTCCAGTTTTTTAAACTGATTAGTCATATACTATGAGCAGATCTTGAAAGGCAAAGTCAACTAGATTGGACTCAGCGGTACAAATCATCGGAGGGATTGCTCGAGGAATTATGTATTTTCATCAAGATTCACAGCTCACAATCATACACCGTGACCTCAAGCTAGCAACATTCTATTAGATGCCAATGATGAACCCAAAAATTTCAGATTTTGGTTTGTCGATAATCTTTGAAATGGACCAAACTCGAGGTGATACCAGTAAAATTGCTGGAACATAGTAAGTTATGCTCGTAATGTACAACAAAACCATAAGTTTCTTAAGCATTTTCTATTGAATATTAACTGTGCTTTGTATGTTTGTCTGCGCTTACATGTATCCTAAGTATACAATGCAAGGTCAGTTCTCCATGAAATCTGACATTTACAGTTTTGGAGTCTTAGTTCTTGAGATTATAAGCGGCAAGAAAAACAGTGGTCTCTACCAGATGGATGAAACAAGTACTGCTGGAAACTTGGTCAACAATGTGAAGCATAACTTTCAACAATTCAACATCTTTATACATATGAGCATAATTGGTTCTTGATTGTTCATTTTTGTTAGGCTTGAGAATCTTTGGAGAAATGTGTCACCACTAGAGCTGGTGGATCCGGCCATTGGAGAGGAATTATCAGAGTAATGAAGTCACTAGATGCATCCATATTGCACTCTTATGTGTACAAGATAATCCAGATGACCGTCCAATGTTATCAACTATCATCTTGATGCTCACTAGTAACACAATCATTCTACCACAGCCTCGCCTTCCGAGTTATTTCCCCAACAGCAGAAACAAACTGGCCCAACTATCCGAAGGATTTGAATCAAGTCAATTTACAGGACAAAGATCTGCTGGTTATTCTGGTAGTGACATGACGATTACTGATTTAGGTCCTCGTTGAAGAGGGAAAATATTCTGTGTGATGCAAATTTGAATGATGATTCTACTAGATGTTTCTTATTTTGTGTAATTTAATTTATGGCTCTGTTTGTCATCTTCTTATCAAGCATTCTGGTCTAATGGCATTCTTAGGATATTGGTTTTCAGATTATATTTTTTTTGCTATTATGTAGAAGTTGATGTGTTGGGTTATCTGTTTTGTTTTAAAGAATCTACCTTAAAATTATACAACGTTAAGATTTTCTTATTAGCGTACTTAATACACTTATAGATTAACCTTGACATATATATATATATATATATATATATATAAATATACATATATATTCTCATTTCTCAATACCATACTCTCTCCTATTCTCCTGGGATAAAATCACAAGATGAGCACTTGACATAAACATCATATCATCTTGTAGTGGAACGAGTCACTTTGGTCCACTAGACTTAAATACTGTAGGCTACTTTTCAAGACACTGAACCAAAGACACTGACTGACTCTCGTTTTGTCTTTTGTCCAATGGGCTTTTAGTAAAATAGTTATCACTTGTGAAAGTTCAACATTAATATTAATTTACTATTGACTTTGACTTCTATTGCCGTCTCCGAAGGCTTGAGTCTTTGAGGATCATTGTAACTTGTAAGAAACGTGTATACTTAAAGACAAAGTTTTTGCTTTCTCCACAATCTCAAAGTGAATTATTATGAAGCAGAGGGTTTTTTCTGTAATCCTCTGCTTTGTCCACATAAACGTTTGCGATGCTTTGGTTTCAGCTAAACATGTATGGATGATAATGGGTATTTTAGGCTTAACGGTACCTACGACGCAAATCGCCATCTCATCCTCTCTTCACTTCCTTCCAACGCCACTGCTCAAGAGGGCCTCTTCTTCAACAGTTCCATCGGGCAAGAACGCCAACCGTGTCCACGCAGTAGGAATGTGCATCCCAGGATCAATACTAGAGGACTGCTTTGCTTGCATCAAGTCCGCGTGTGATGATTTGAAACAGAATTTTCCTAACCAAACAAACGCGTTTTCATGGCCTGGTGAGCCCAATCTTTGCTATGTCCGCAACTCCAACACTTCTTTCTCAGGATCTGCAGTTCTGGACCCGCGGCGATTGATGCAGCCTCCACAGCAAAAGGCACACCATCCTCTAGTAATAACTATTACAAAGCTGATATTGCAGTCGTGACAGCTCTCGATAAAATATATGTTTTAATGCAATGCACGCCAGATCTTTCCTCTGGTGATTGCGATAACTGTCTCCGACAGAGCGCAAGGGACTACGAGTCCTGCTGTATTCAGAAGCAAGGTGTTGTTATGCGGCCAAGCTGCTTGTTTAGGTGGCAGTTGGCTACATACTCTAAGGCTTTTGATAATATTACCGTGACTCCTCCTCCTGTGACGTCTTCTCCTGTTGCGTCTCCTCCTATGGCCACGCTTCAACCTACAGATGAAAATGGTAAATGTTTTCTAATTGAGGATAATTTATGATTGTAAGAAGATATGAAATATATGGCATTGTGTTTCTCTGTTTTATGAGAAGATAGCAAAGGAATTTCATCTGGAGTTGGGGCGGCTATTACAGCTCTAACTGTCGTTACCGTCTTTGTACTTCTTGTTCTTGGAGTTGTTCTTTGTCGGAGGAGAAAGTCAATGGAAATAACTGAAGTTGAATGTTAGTTTCTTGTGTTTTAGCTCTTGTTGCATCCTCTCGTTATAAGCATTCATAAATAATACACCCTTGCTTTGCAGCTGATAGTGATATTTCAACTACACATTCATCGCAATACGACTTTAAGACAATTGAAGCTGCAACAAACAAGTTAAAGGTGGATTTGGCGAGGTTTACATGGTAAAGAGGTCTTTGTGTTCCATTTTTTTCTAAAGTTCATATAGGTTATGATAATAACATGCTATTCATTCAATTGTATTGTAGGGCACACTTTCAAATGGAACTGAAGTGGCTGTGAAGCGACTGTCGAAAAGTCAGGATAAGGGATAAGAGAGTTCAAGAACGAGGCTGTTCTTGTCTCAAAACTTCAACACATGAATCTGGTCAGGCTTCTTGGGTTTTGTTTGGAAGGGGATGAAAAAATTATGATCTATGAATTTGTCCCCAACAAAAGCTTTAACTATTTCATATATGGTATGGTTCCCGTTCAATAGTTTTTTTCTTATTCCAAGGATATTTTCTACCTTTTAACTGACTGATCATTACATTGAGATGCTCAGGCACTGAAAAGCAAATTCAGCTAGATTGGATTCAGCGATTCAAGATCATCGAAGGGATGGCTAGAGGAATTCTTTATCTTCATCAGGATTCACGGCTCACAATCATACGCCGGGACCTCAAAGCAAGCAACATTCTCTTAGATGCCAATATGAACCCAAAAATTTCATATTTTGGGTTGTCGACAATCTTTGAAGTGGAGCAAACTCACGGCAGTACTAGGAGAATTGCTGGAACTTAGTAAGCGTTCTGCTTAAAATATCTGAAAACACAAAAAGTTTTTAAGCCTCTTTACGTCATATTAACCTTGAGTTGTATGTTACAGTGGCTACATGTCTCCTGAGTATGCAATGTATGGTCGATACTCTATGAAATCTGACATTTACATCTTTGGAGTCTTAGTTCTTGAGATTATAAGCGGCAAGAAAAACGGCTGCGTTTACCAGATGGAAGAAACTAGCACTGATGACAACTTGGTCACATATGTGAGCATAAACACATGACCAGTTATTTAACTAAAAAATAACATCTTTCAACACATGACCGATTTTCTTGATTGATCGTTTTTAATAGGCTTGGAGGGTTTGGAAAAATGGGTCAGCACTAGAGCTGGTGGATTCAGCCATTGGAAGGAATTATCAGAGTAATAAAGTCACTAGATGCATCCATATTGCACTCCTATGTGTTCAAGACAACCCAATAAAGCGTCCATTGTTATCAACTATCATCTTGATGCTCACTAGTAACACTATCACACTACCAGTGCCTCGCCTACCATGTTTCATCCCGCGGGGCAGGCACAAACTGGATCTAGAATCAAGTCAATCTACAGGAAAATGTGTTTGTGATTCTGTGAATGACGTGTCAATTACTGATTTAGAGCCTCGTTAAAGATGGAAGGATTCTCTATGTGCAACATTTTTTCGCATTATGGTTGAAGCTGCAACAAACAAGATTCCAATGTGAAGGTGCATTCCGGCACGGTTTCTATTACAAGAAGAAAGAATATAAAATAAATCAAAAAGGAAAAAAATGGTAGAATCAACAAGAACAAAAATAAGAATTGGGTTAGAGATAGATTGATTTAAAGTAAGGTATGTAACCAAGATGGTAAAAACTTTTCAGTAGTTTTGTTTATTATCATATACTATGATAGATTTCGAATATATAATTATTTTTAGTTTTAAGCTTAACATATATATATATATATCTTCATGTATTTTAAGAACTCACTTGTTGGGGTTTTGACCAAAAAAAAACTAGAGGTGATAAAATACCATATTCTCCAGGGATAAAATCTATAAAGATACCATCAACATCATATTATCTTGTAGTGGCTGGAACGCGCAAGAAGACTTTTGGAGTCACTTTGGTCCATTTGACTTAATGTCTTAGGCTAGCCGTAACATTAGAGGCTTTCCTGCACTATGACCATTTTCAACCGGGTTGCTTAAGAAACACGTGTTGGGTATTGATTGTGTCAAGTAGTGTCACGGTTTGTATTCACATGTGTTGTCTCAGACTTCTCATTATATAAGCATCCTAATTAAGATACTTGCATGGGAGGATAAAAAATTAGAAGTTCTTAAATAAAGTTCTTAATACACTTTTATTACTCCCTATGTTCCATAATACTTGATGTTTTGGTGTATGCACAAGAATTAAGACATACACTACTTTTTAAAAAGTAACATTGAAAATATAAATCAAAACTAATTCAAAAAATCCTTAATTAGAAGTATAAAATATCCTTGGTCACACAGTTTTCAATAAAACTAAAACTAATATAAAATATCAAAACATCATCTATTTTGAAACATCAAAAAATCTCTAGAACATCATCTATATTGGAACGGATGAAGTACTAAAAAATTGATTAAGTGCCCCATTAGGAGTGCTAGGATAATCATGCTTTAAGAAGCTGTCTTACCATTCCATTTACATATAAAAATGATAACAAGTACTCACATGAAAGATGGCGCAAATCATGACAAATATACTTAAAACAAAATTTGAAAGTGTGGGTCAATTCCACACAGTGCAACTATTTTCTACGTTTACAAAAAAGTTGATGTCTGTGACGATCATCATCTGTCTTTTATTCATTGGCTTCTAGTAAAATAGGACCACCTATGTGAACATTTGAAAATTCAGCATTATTATTATTGACGTTGACTTTTGACTTCTCATGCCGTGTCTGAAAGCTTGAGGATCACTATTATCAGAGAAACTTCCATTTGCTGTTTAAAGCTTGTAAGAAACGAACAGATGCGTTTGCTTTTTGCTACAATCTTAAAGTGAATTATGAAGCAGAAGAGTTTGTTTTCAATCCTCTGTTTTGTTCTCATAAGCTTTGGCGTTGCTTCGGTTTCAGCACAAACATGTATGGATGGTGATGGGTCTTTCAGGCCCAACGGTACCTACGACGCAAACCGCCGGCTCATTCTCTCTTCACTTCCTTCCAACGTCACGTCTCAAGAGGGCCTCTTCTTCAATGGTTCTCTCGGACAAGAACCCCACCGTGTCTATGCAACAGGGATGTGCATCCCTGGCTCAACTTCAGAGGATTGTTTTGATTGTATCAAGAAAGCGTCTGATGATATGTTTCAGAATTGTCCTAACCAAACAAACGCGTTTACTTGGCCTGGTGACCCCACGCTTTGCTATGTCCGTTACTCCAACACTTCTTTCTTAGGATCTGCGGATATGGACCCGCGTCCACTGCTCTACAACACAGGAGATATCAACTCATATCTAACCAACTTCACGACAATATGGGAAGAGTTAGTTGTTCATATGATTGATGCAACCTCCACAGCAAAAGGCACACCATCTTCTAGTAATAACCATTACAAAGCTGATGTTGCATCCTTGACAGCTCTCGAGAACATATACGCTTTGATGCAATGCACGCCAGATCTTTCCTCTGGTGATTGTGATAACTGCCTGCGACAGAGCGCAAGGGACTACCAATCATGTTGTGGTCAGAAGCAAGGAGGCGTTGTTATGAGGCCAAGCTGCTTTTTCAGGTGGGACTTATATAGATACTCTAATGCCTTCGATAATATCAATGTGGCTTCTCCTCCTCTTCCTTCTCTTCCTCCTGTGGCTTCTCCTCCTCCTGCACATGATCAGGCCAGCACGGCCGATAATGGTAAGTGTTTTCAAATTGAAGAAAGTTTATGATTATATGAATAACCGAAACATATGACACTATTTTTATGTGATTATGAGAAGATAGCAAAGCAATCTCATCTGGAGTTCTCGCGGCTATTACAGTTCCAATTGTCATTACCGTCTTTATACTGCTTCTTCTAGGAGTTGTTATTTGCCGGAGGAGAAAGCCAATGCAAAGAACTGAAGTTGAATGTTAGTTTCTTGTGTCTTTAGCGCTTGTTGTTTCCTTTAGTTATAGCATTTCTTATCTCTAAATCATAACTAATACACCCTTGCTTTGGCAGCTGAAAGTGAGATTTCAACTAAACATTCATCGCAATACGACTTTAAGACAATTGAAGCTGCAACAACAAAGTTTTCGAGAAGTAATAAGCTCGGTGAAGGTGATTTGGCGAGGTTTACAAGTAAGGAGGTCTATTTTTTTTTCCCTTTTTCTGTGTTACTATAGGTTATGAGATAACTGGCTATGCTTGTTTCTTTCAATGGTATGTAGGGGTACACTTTCAAGTGGAAATGTAGTGGCTGTGAAGCGACTATCCAAAAAGTCAAGACAAGGGATAAGAGAGTTCAAGAACGAAGCTGTCCTTGTGTCAAAACTCCAACCACAGGAATTTGGTTAGGCTTCTTGGATTTTGTCTAGAAGGAGAGGAAAAGATTTTGATCTATGAGTTTATCCCCAACAAAAGTCTTAACTATTTTCTATTTGGTATGGTTCCCTTCAATAGTGTTTCTTATTGGAAGAATTCTTCTTTCATTTTAAACTGATTGATTGTATATGGAGATGAACAGACTCTGAAAAACAAGGCCAGCTAGATTGGACTCAGCGATACACGATCATTGGAGGGATTGCTAGAGGGATTCTTTACCTTCATCAAGATTCACGGCTCACAATCATACACCGTGACCTCAAAGCTAGTAATATTCTTTTAGATGCCAATATGAACCCAAAAATTTCCGATTTTGGATTGTCGACGATCTTTGGACTGGAGCAAACTCAAGGCAATACCAGCAGAATTGCTGGAACACAGTAAGTTCTGCTCACAATAGCTGACAACACACAAATTTTGTTGAACCTTTTTCTATCGCATATTAACCTGAGTTTTATGTTTTCAGTGGTTACATGTCTCCTGAGTATGCAATGCATGGTCAATACTCTATGAAATCTGATATTTATAGCTTTGGAGTCTTAGTTCTTGAGATTTTAAGCGGCAAGAGAAACAGCAAAGTTTACCAGATGGAAGAAACTAGTACTGCTGGCAACTTAGTCACTTATGTGAGCATGGAGAAAAACACTTAAAACTTTTTTTAACTAATATCTTTAACGTATGACCGAGTTTCTTGAATGTTCATTATGTTAGGCTTGGAGGCTTTGGAGAAATGGATCACCACTAGAGCTGGTGGATCCGGCTATTGGAAGGAACTATCAGCGTAACGAAGTCACTAGATGCATCCATATCGCGCTCTTATGTGTACAAGACAATCCAGAAGACCGACCAATGTTATCAACTATCATCTTGATGCTCACTAGTAACACAATCACTTTACCAGTGCCTCGCCTACCAAGTTTCATCCCACGGAGCAGGCAAGAACTGGACCAAGTATCTGAGGAACTAGAATCAAGTCAATCTACCGGAAGATCTGTTGGTCATTCTGTGAATGACGTGTCAATAACTGATTTAGAGCCTCGTTAAAGATGGAATCTCTATACGTACAAATTTGCGTGGGACTTGTATAAATCTTATTTCATGTTCTCTCTGTTTAGAGAATAACTGATTATTTCCATTGGAGGATCTTTGATTTCAAATACGGAAATATATTAACATATGAGACGGGACAAAAACAGAGTAGTAATGTTCTTTTTTTTTGGGTAATCATGTTAAAACAGAGTAGTAATGTTTTTGAATTGTTTTTTTTTCTTATGAAGACATCCTTGTTTCTCACGGCAACAATTCTTGTTATTCCCAATCGTTATTTCTCAAACAAATGCTGCAATTAGTGGATCAAGTGTTGCAAGATCCTGTTACATGTTATGAAAATTAATAGTGTTGTCTGTCTGTGCGAGGTTCAGTGATTCTTTCTAACAGTTTTGTAGTATCGCTTCACTTAAACCGATTAGCGTATGCATTGCAAACTCTGCATTTTACTCAAACCGGTTAGTTTACTAAACCGGGATTACATGAACCGAAACCAACAATATTAACCGATGATTTCTACCTCTCTCTCTCTCCCCTCCTCAATCGTTCCTCAGCGGAGTCTCATTTTCTGCGAATAAAAGAGAAGTATAGCATTCTGGTTCGAATGGTGATTTTAGTAAATTTGATTTTCCGATCAATTTTTGCTATTCTGTAGATCACAATGTGTTGGGAATCTTTTAATTCATTGTAATTAGGTTCTCATCTGTCTGTTTAATTAGAACTGCATTGCTGCTCACACTAACACTTACTGTGCTGCTCTGTTTGCATCCATTGAACTGGTGATTTTTTTCTAGAAAGTTGGCAACTTTATCACACGAATCTGATGTTAGGACGATTCTAAATGAAAAAAGTTCAGTTCTTGTAATAATAATTTTGCATTTTGATATGTCTTTTCTTTTGATGTTTCACTTTTGAACAGGTGAAATCTTAAAAGCGCCTGTGATGATAAAGGCTTTGGCTTCTCCTTGTAGTGTATGTAACTGTATCCCTTTTCCACTCTTGGCTTTTGTTGTCTTTACCCCCAGATTATTCAATCAACGTGGTCTATTAGTTTTTTAATTTAATCCAGAAGCATGTCGTTGTCCATGTGCGTCTTGTGATGACAACCTTATGTTTATTCCTTTGTTTAGGGAGTTGGTTCTCAGAAACTCAAGTTTGACAGATCTTGTAAGAAAGTGAAGCAGAGAGCAGTAAGAATGGAACTCACAATCACTCAACCTGATGATTGGCATCTTCATCTCCGTGATGGCGATCTTCTTCAGGCTGTTGTTCCTCACAGGTCATATAACTTCCTGCAAATTTTATATTAAGATGAGTTTGCATTTGCTTAACTCTGTTGGTGCTGTTTTGTCTTTTCACTTCAGTGCTTTTCCTAGACTACAATCTATGTATTGGTTGATGCTTGTGTTTTGTCTGATGGGGGAATTGGTTGTGTGCATGTGTGTAGTGCGAGTAATTTTAGGAGAGCGATTGTGATGCCGAATCTGAAACCGCCTGTTACCTCCACTGCAGCTGCCATTACTTACCGTGAATCTATCATGAAAGCTTTGCCACAAGGGAGTAGCTTTGATCCACTAATGACACTTTATTTGACTGACAAAACCCATCCTGATGAGATCAAGCTTGCCCGTAAGTACCTTCTTTGCCATTGTTTCTTCCTCATGTTGGAAGTAGTCAGATGCATTTTCATCTTCTGGATTGAGATTCTACTGGAGGCAGTTTCAGCTTATGTATAATATAACTCTCGGTTTTTAGGGGAAGTGGTGGGGTTTATGCGGTGAAGCTGTACCTGCTGGAGCCACAACCAAACTCTCAAGATGGGTTCACAGACCTCTTTGGAAAATGCTTACCAGTACTAGAAGAGATGGTCAAACAAAACATGCCTCTGCTGGTAAATAAATCACACAGCAGATTTAGACTTCTCTCTTTTAGACTTTCTTGTCTAAGGAATGTTGTGGTTAGGTCCATGGAGAGGTCACAGATCCGAATATGATGTCTTGACCGCGAGAAAATCTTCATTGAGACAGTTCTTCAGCCTCTAATCCAACGCCTTCCACAGCTTAAAGTAGTGATGGAACACATCACCACCATGGATGCTGTGAACTTTGTTGAATCTTGCAAAGAAGGTTTTCTAACTTACCTCAGCTTTCATTCTTGTCTTTTTGTTTTTGTGCTCAAATCCTTTTGCTGGCTTGGCTTCTAGGGTTTGTGGGTGCAACAGTCACACCACAACATCTCCTTCTCAACAGGAACGCTCTTTTCCAAGGTGGATTACAACCACACAACTACTGCCTTCCCGTTCTCAAAAGAGAGATACACCGTATGATCTCCACTTCATCGAGATTCTAAATCTTATAGCTGCTTTATGAAGATCATTGCTTATATTTCAATTTTTACAGGAGAAGCCATTGTAAAAGCTGTAACTAGCGGAAGCAAGAAATTCTTCCTAGGCACAGATAGTGCTCCACATGAAAGGAAAAGAAAAGAATCATCCTGCGGATGTGCTGGTATTTACAGCGCTCCTGTTGCCTTGTCCTTATACGCCAAGGTCTTTGATGAGGTAAGCTTTGTGACTTATAACACCCCCTACTTTCTCGGTTCCTTTTGTTTCATATCTGTTCGTTAATGTATAGGCTGGTGCGCTTGACAAGTTGGAAGCTTTCACAAGCTTCAATGGACCTGACTTCTATGGTCTTCCGAGAAACACGTCAAAGATCACTCTCAAGAAAGCTCCTTGGAAGGTTCCAGAGGCTTTCTCCTTCTCTTTTGGGGACATTATTCCAATGTTTGCTGGAGAAACCCTTCAATGGCAACCAGACATGGTGGTTTGAAATTGTCCAAAAAAACATTCTCCCAAACCTGAGTACTTGTTGTATCTGTTGGATTGGATTCTCTTATGACTGAGTTATATATATGCTCTGCATTTTTTTGAGGAATAAAAGCAAAAATGTTTATTATGTGTTTTGAATCTGTTTTTTTTTTCTCCCTCGATTGAATCTAATTGACAGTACAATCCTCAACCAGAGTGTGCATGATGCCTGCTCTCTCTGAAGAAGATGTCCCATTCTCATAAATGCAAGGTAGAATTGCTGGTTGGTTATCTCTAGATGGACTCATTGGCCAAGGTATGTCTTCCTCCATATTCATCGATCCAGCTAGATTCTGGTTGTGCTGAGATGGATCCGTGTAAGAGTCTTCTTCTTCTTCAGTTTCATCCTCGGTTGTCATGTTTGTAGCTGTTTGCATTTGTCTAGGAGAATGATCTTGTAAACTGGAACTGGAAGTCTCCTCTTCCTCGTAAGGACTTTGTATTTGAAGTTTCTCTGCTCGTGGAACCTGAAGACGTTGTCTGCAATATACACATCATCTTGTATTTTAGATTTCTTACAGAAACACTTAGAGAAACCTAAGGATAGAGATACCTGAAGCTGCTTTGTTAGGGAAGAATCTTCTTGACTTGGCTGAACAGCTTGTGGTTCGTGTGTGCTTCTAATTTCTGAAGCTTGTTTTCTAGTTCCATGGTGTTCTTAATGTCCATCTCTTTACTGGGAGGGTATTTTGGTAGAGAAGATGGATCACAAGCCAATGGTTCAGTGTTAAAGTACTGTTTCACAGTGCAAGAAGTCACCATAAAGAACAACATATTACGGAGGGAACATGTAAAAGATCAAATCTAAGTACCTCGCTGTTGAGAGCAGTAGCTGCAGTGCCTCGAAGATCTGGATCTATAGAGAGCAAAGTCTCTAGAAGAAAATAACAGGAACTGGAAACTCTTTGAATGTCTCTGCTATATTTGATCCATATGGAAACATTGGTCTCAGCGGAGACGAAAGCTGTAGCTTGAGCTTTGTCCAATAATCCTCTGAAGGTGATCCACACAACTCGAATATCTTTGCAGTTGGTCTGTCTTAACATTATTAGAACACAAATAAAAAAAGGTCTGAGACTTTGCTTGTCTGGTAAGAACAAGACTGGTTTGAATGTAATGGCTTACCTCATTTTTTCCAGGAAAAATAGGCTTTCCAGCGTATATTTCACCTATTACACAGCCGTGCTCCACATGTCGATGCCAACACTGTAATGAGAAGCTCCAAGCAAAAGCTCAGGAGGTCGATACCATAGAGTTACAACATTGGTAGTCAAAGGTACACTGTTTTGAGGATCAAAGAACGTTGATAAACCAAAATCCGCAATCTTGAGAACTCCATGTTGGTTTATGAGAAGATTAGAGCTTTTGATATCTCTATGAAGCACATGGTTAGTGTGACAATGATCAAGCCCTCTTAAGAGCTGCGTCATGTAGCATTTAACCTAAGAGATAAGGATAAGAAGAGAGATGTGTGATTGATGGTTTACAGAGGTTTTTGAATAGAAGTGATAGAACAGTACCTGAGGTTCTGTGAATTCAGCACCAAGTAATGAAGAGAGTCCTAAGAGGTCATGTTCCATGTACTCAAAGATCATGTAGAGGATAGAGGAGTCCTGTTCTCCAAGCATTAGCCCTTCTAGTTTAATAACATTTGGATGATCTAGCTTGCGTAGGATAATGATCTCTCTAGCTATACACTTGATGCTTTCTGAGTCGCTGAGATCAAAGCGGATTCTCTTTAGAGCTACCGTCTTGTTCCCGAGAAGATCTCTAGCTTTGAACACCTTACTGAATGTTCCTCTTCCAATCTGTTTCAGGTACATATCAAGAAGTATGTTTATAAAAATGAGAATCAATAAGGAGAAGAGAGAGAGAGAGACTTGTTCTTGCTTCTGGAAGTGAGATTCACGGCGAGGAAGCCAACCAACAAGAGCTTCACCAGCGACGGAGATAAGCCACGGTGGCCAACCGGAGTCAGCTAATTCCGATAAGCGAGGGTGAGGACTAACAACAAGAACGCTCTCTTCACTCTTCATCTCCTCGGGACCTAACTTATCACTCACCTTTTCTAAGACCTTCTGAGCTTGATCATCACCATAACCATCAGCTATTATTGTTGCTGATGGAGGAACGTGGAAGCGAGGACGGTGTTCCGGCGACCCTTTTGTTGGCGGTTTCTTTTTGCGAGAAGAAATGATGCAACCCATATTCACAAAAAGCTTGAGGCACACGCCACTGAATGTGTAACCAAAGGAGATACATTGTGAATATGAAGAGAAGAAACAGAATATAGAAATTGCAATAAAGGAAAGCAAAAAAGCTGGCAAAGATGGGAATGTATAAAGTCTATACAGAACCAAATTCGCCGGAAAGGGACAAGACTTGTGTCTTCGCTTTTTCTTTTATTGGAAAAACACACATATTGACGTGGACCCCAATCCAGAAGGCTTAGTGGTGGCTAATCATTTTTATTCTCTTTAGATTACGTAACTTGATAAACAACCTTATGGTTAACCAATTAGGTTGGGTTTACATGAAACACTTTTTATTTTAACTCCTTGACTACGAATAAGTTAAATACACTATGTAATAGGTATATAACTTATTGACATCTCAGACTTTTGGAAAAAGATATATTTATATATATATAAAGTTCATAGATAACACGTTCTTGATGATTAGTTTTAAGGAGAGGTTTTCTTAAATTGTCTTGTCATAGGAGGTCCAATGAACAAAGCAGTCTCCACTTCCATGTTGTCATTGTCATCCATGTTCACTTCTGCTGATGATAAGGTTGATGATGATGATGCTACTACTATTGCTCCCATTCCATGCAACTTTTATTTGCAATTCACCAAATCTCTTAATTAGAAAACATTCTCACTTCATAATGATAGTAACACTTACCACTAGAGATAAACAAATCGTTACCTTCTCCTTCAGGTCTTTATTTTCCTTGATGAGATTCCTCTCCTAAGATTTTGACAAGCAACAGAGAATTTTTTTTTTCTAACTTTAAGTATTGCAAATGGAATAAAACATGATTTACTTACATCATTATATAAATAGATATGTCATACGCATTAGAGAAAGAACAAGAGTAAATGTGAATTTTGTTTTTACGTACCTCTTCCTTCAACCTCTCAATTTCTTGACGGAGTAATTGGTACTGAAAATAATTGAATATACAAATATATATGTAAGAAAATAAAGTTTACATAGTAAAATAGTTTAATGAATAAATACACCTTTGCATGTACATTCCAATGAATCTTTAAGCCATAAACCACACACTATATGCAGTTGCGTTGTAGATACTCTTTATTAGTACATTATTATCTTGATTCTTGAGGTTGATAATATCATTAGTGAAGCCATGCAAATCATGCACATAGACAGCAATAATATATTCATGCATGGAACGCCACAGACGACAACTAATAGCATGTTAGATATTTAATAGAACGACATGTATTGTTCTAAATAAAGTTTCTGCATAGTAGGAGTAATAAAGAAAAAATGATGAAAAACATGTTTCAGTGGATAAACTGAATTTTGGTTTAATTAATGTGTAGTTGAATATGCAAAAAAAAAAGCACATAAAACGTCTACTCCATCATACTTTGTTACGTAAACATAAAATAGTGTCATCTAAACTTAATATTGCATAAAACAATGATATTTGAATGAATCCTAATTTTATTTACCAAATTATAAGTAGTGTACGCATGAACGAGTATATATTCTTCAAAATTTGATACTAGATGAACATTTGGTGTGATATTATGCGGTATTTTTCTAGTCAATAAGAGTACCTTCTTGGCTCTTATCCTGGTCAAGCCTCGCTCCAATTGATTCTCTAGCTGTTGCAGCTCCTCAATAGAACATGCATCGATACCTTCTCCAAGCAATTTCCTGAAATTGATATACATGTAGCATGATATGACAGTTCTAATTCATATCAGTAAGTAATTTGATCATATGACGTTATGAGTTCAAAACCGTTTAGATATCTCTAGCTGCTCAATCTTTTTTGTCAAACCATATGTTTCGTCTCTTGCTTGCTGTAAACCAAAATATGAATGAGAATGACTTTTAAGCATAACTAAAATCAAAGAATGATAAAGAGTCTTTGATTTACCTGAGAATTATCATCTCTCTTGTGGTTAATCCCAATTTCTTTAACACGTCTCTGGTATCGTTCTATTGTTTTTGCTATACTGATAATAATTAAGTGCAAATCAAATAAACGAAAATGTGGAGTGAAAACGTAAGCCTTTTCACTTCAGTTTCCAACAAGCAAAGTTACTAAACTATACATTATTATATCAAAATTCTAAAACTAAAAAGGTGAATGAAAAGAAGAAGTAAAATATCTATGAAAAAAAGAGAGTAGAATGCCTATGCGAATTTTGTATATAGTTGATCACATTTCTACTGGCATTCAAAATATTAAACAGTTTTTACCATTATTATTGATTATATAGAGCACATAATGAGGTAGATAGTAAATGGGTGTAATTAAAACTAAGTGGCAATGATTTAACATATTGTTCACACTCAGTACTTTTTTTTTGTTTCACTCAAAATATTGCCACCCACCTAATTATTCTACAATGTGAAGAAAAAAAGATAACTAATCAAATATTAATGCTTAATTAATTGCATTGTTACCAAGAGTTCTTGGGATATGATCTCATGTTTCGAGGATCATGTCTTATACGTATAATTAAAGTATGTTACCATTTTCGTTTGGAAACCAGAATTTTTGAAACAAAATATTCTCATTTGATTAAATGAAAACAGAAGATTTGTTCCTCTTGTCTGAAAAAGATTTGTTCACCTTTTACTTCAAAATGCAAAAGATAGTAAAACCATAGCAACATTTTAGTTAAGCTTCATGATCCAACATAATACACTAATACATACAGAGACAAGTAAATGTATATAAAGATGCACATGGTCATGCTCAGACCAATATTGAAATTAATAACCTTTACCCTTTAAATATCATTAAACACTGACTTAACAACTATGATTCTGTGGTTAAGGATGCCTAGTTAATTGTCATGAACCTCTCTTGGCTTTGCTCAAAAGGCACTTGAGTACACGTATATTGTTGAAGTGCCTAATCGTTTTACTCTATATATGTTTAATCAGCATAAACTGTTTATCAAAAAACCAGTATAACTAAATTAAATACATCAAATAAAAGAAACCATAGAAAGAATGTATAAAATTCTGATCTACACACATTCGCTGACTCCTTCACTGTCAATGCTTAAGTAAAGCGTTTGTGGGTGAAAAGTGAAACAAAATGCCTCTTTGTTGTTATATTTTCACATATATATACATCTATATTAAGTGCTAAAAAAATATACATCATCCATATACACACATACAAAAAACTCGCATATATATATATATATATATATATATCAGAGTATAATTGTTTTATATCATGTACTCAGCATGCTTAGACATCTATTCACGCATTAGTGAGTAATCCATCCATTGTTTCATGATATTTGTAAGAAAATATATATATACCACTAATTTGTGTATAGATACTATACCTATATAGAAAATCCCATACACTTGTAACGTGTCTAAGTAAGGAAAGTTACGTTTCAAGTATGACTATTTTGAGTAAGTAGAGGACACTATGCTCAAAGTCATGTGTATAATAAAAAGTATAAAACTAACTTGATATGTAGATAGGTAGCAAGTAGCTAACTAGCTACCATTGACTTTTCTTTGTTATAAATGGATAAACATCAAGTATCTGTACATTAAAGTTGTTTCCACATCAAAAATATCTCACCAGATCAACTCATCTACAGTGGATAGCTCACACAAGTACACATATATACACATCCTAGGTTGCAGTGCCTTGTAACTACAATCCTACAAAAGTACTCCATTTTCTTACTCCGATTTATTTTTGATTAAAAATCACCATTGAAACACTCTATATCATGACTTTCATATCCATTGAATCTACTGGTTACTGTCAAAAGCGGACCGGATTATCCCCTAATCGAAAAGATCAGTAGATGGATAAAACATGAGAAGATAAAAAAGAGAGGTACCAAGAGCTAGAGAACTCATAGAGTTTGGAACTTGGAGAAAAGATGATCAGAGCGACTTCAGCATCACAAAGGACTGATAACTCAAAAGCTTTCTTCAACAGTCCATTTCTTCTCTTGGAGAAGGTCACTTGCCTGCTCGTTGCGTTCTCTATCCTCTTCATCTCCGTCTTTCCCCTCACCATCCTTATTTAATCCTAATCAAAAATTAATCTTCTGTTCACGAAAATGGAGATCTATTTAACCCAATAAAACGAATAGTATCTAGATATATTGAAATTTAATTAGATGAATTATGTATGATTCAGAAGAATATGAATAGCATCTATATGTAGAATTAACAAAAGAAAATCTTTATAATTAAATTTACTTACAGAAGGAAATATGAACCTATTTTGCTATAAAAATTAAATTTAAAGGATCAACAAAAACTACAGACTGATTTTAAGATTTACCCTCTTGATTTGTATGTGTATGCGATTGGATTGATGTGTTTCTATATTTGTGTATATATCTTTCTATGTTTGTGTGGGTCGAGATAGATTGAGAGAAGAGAAGAAAGATTATGGTAAGAGGGTGTGATACAGATTCTGGGAACTTCCTAGAAACCCTAGATTTATGATGAATTGAGGGGAGAGAAAACAAATAATATTGATCTTTTTGCATTTTTTTATTTTATTATGCTTTTTTTTTGTCGACAAATTTTTATTTTATTATGCTTTTTTATTTTATTTTATTATGCTTGATATAGGATACTCGTATTTATTATTATTATTAGTACTATTATTTTCATTTAATAAATTTGCCATTTTATGTTATGCCACTAGCTTTCTATTAGGGGTGGACACAAGCCGAGTACTCGGTATTTTTGGTATACTTGGTATTCGGCTTGGTTTGTACGAGTATTCAAATTTTGGACTTGTACTTGGTTTGTTAATAACGAGTACTTACAGTTTCAATTACTTGCGAAAAAATGATGGACTTGCTAGTTACTTGCCTCGTTTTATTACTTGTTACTTGTAAATTATTTGTCAATTACTTGATAAGTATTGATAAAGCATTTGATAGTTATTTAAAATTTAAAGATAAATAAATTTGTTATATATATAAATAATATGTTATTGTTTTTGTTTTGTCTTGTTTTTTGTATTTTAGTCATTCGTGAAATAGATTATATTGAAGAAAAAAACATAAGATGCTTATATAAATTAAATATACCACTTATGTTTGATTTACTTATAAAAATTGAAAAATAAACAAGTTATTTTATTATGATTTAGGAAAATATATCATTGTTCATTAAGAAAAACAAGAAATAAACCAAACAATGCCAAATGATTAATTTTATTTTATTATTTTATAGTTGTAAAAGTTTAAATAAACTACTTAATATACGACTTGATTAGAACAAGTATTTGAGTTTAAGGATTTTTTATCAATTAAGTAACGAATAGGAAGTAAGTAATAAGTTATTGTTGTCACTCATAAATACATAAATTTTAATTAACTAATGAGATAGATACTAAGTATTTAATAAATTAAGTAATATATATCAAGTAATCGAACAAATAAATGATAACAAGTAACAAACCAAGTAACGATAGAGATGGCAATTGGGACCACCCACCCCGCCCCGCCGCGGTCTGTCTTTCTGGCGGATCTTTACGGGTTGGCCCACCGTGGCCCACGGTACTCAACCTAGAAGTCCAAACCCACCCCGCGAATAGCATGAGCCGTTTCGGGCCGGCCCGCGGGTCACATTAGTTGTTGCCAATTGGACTAATTAAGATCGGGGTTCATGGGCCTTTTAGCTTGTCGAGTACTTGTTTTCATCGTCATGGGCATGCATTACATTCGTTCACGTTTGAAACACTCTCTGATTCAGTGTCCAAGTAATGGGCATGCATTACGTTAGTTCTTTGTTGCTAAATCCATTGGTGTTGTTTGAACCTATCAATCTATCCGGGTCACACACACTACTTGTTACTTACTGTTGGTGTTTAATTTGAATTTGGTTCAAACTTGTTTCAAATTTGAATGGCAATTGGACATATTACGTGCATTCCTTGTTGCTAAGAAGTAAGAATGGGAATTGTACATACATTAGTACATTACGTGCATTAAGCACCAACACTTGTACGCTCTGAACCAAATGCTTCATAGATTCATAGATTGATACCAAGTTTGAACCAAATTCAAATTAAACACCAACACTAAATCCAGACAATGAATCCAAAATATAAATAAAAACCAAAACCAAAGCCAAAAACCAAACAATCAATCTCAAAGTAGATAAAAGCAAAACAGAAAACTAAAATAAAAATCAAGCTTCTTCATTTTCATCATTGACGATGGATTCAAATGATGGTAGTTTCTCTTCTTCATCATCAATTTCATCTTCTGAAAAGTATTAATAGTTGAAGTTAGTAAAAATTAATGGTCATGTACTCTAAATAATATGAAAATAATGTGAATATTTTACCATGTTCATAAGCTTCATATCCCTTTATCCAATTCTTAGTACATATCAGAGCTTGCACATTCTTTGGGAGTAGACGACTCCTGTATTTGTTAAGAACTCGCGATCCAATGCTAAAGGAGGACTCTGAAGCCACTGTTGTAATAGGAATACTAAGTAGATCACAAGTCATTGCTGACAAATCGCCATACCTATGAGTATTATCTTTCCAGAACTGGAGTATGTCCATACTCCGGAAATTATTAATGTCCAAAGCTGGTTCATCAAGATAAGCTTCTAGAGGAGTTTTTCCACTCACAACACCACTGGTTTTGCGAAATGCAAAAAAATCCTATGAAAGATAAAAAAAATGATAAACGATTTTTTTTAATAAACTCAATTAAAAAAGTCAAGAAACACTCACATCGTAGTTCTCAAACATTCCCATTGACCCTTCACCACCAGCATTTTGTAGAACTGTCTCACGTGGTTCTGTAGAAGGTGAGTTCGTCTTGGATTTTTTGTTATAAAACTCAAACAAAGTACTGAGCTTATCACGCAAGTTCTTCAACTTCACATTACATGTACTCATGTTAAGCTTCCCTAAGCAACATTCGACAATTGATAGCTTAAAACGTGGATCAAATACTGTTGTCATTGCAAAAATACCACTGACTTCATCCCAATATTTGTCAAACTTCTCTTTCATCGGTGCCACCATGTCTCTGACAATCTCATCTTCGTTTTCCTCATTCATTCGAAGCCAATCATGGATCTTCCATACCTGATAGAAATACAAGTTTGAAGTCGGGTAATTAGAACCAGACATCAAACGTGTGATCTCAGCAAAAGGCCCTAAAAACGACATATCTTCTCAGCTCTTGTCCATTCGTCAACTGTGGGCGCCATTTTATAACATCTCCTATCAAATGTCTCCAACTTAACAAATGCTTTACGATACTTGATGGCTCTTTCAAGCATATAGTAAGTTGAATTCCATCTTGTCTGCACATCCAGTATTAGACCCGCACTTTCTTTTATACTCGCAGCAACCACGCATTTTTCGAATAATACTTCACGCGTTTCTG
The DNA here is from genome assembly GCA_905132765.1 of Moricandia arvensis. Taxonomy (NCBI): domain Eukaryota; kingdom Viridiplantae; phylum Streptophyta; class Magnoliopsida; order Brassicales; family Brassicaceae; genus Moricandia; species Moricandia arvensis. The sequence goes on from CAJHQP010001733.1 coordinate 22,076, forward strand.
ATGCTGTTACATACTTAACACTCTCTCTTACTTTGTGCAAAGAACCTCCAATAACCTTCAAACCATCTTGAACTATGAGGTTAAGTATGTGAGCTGCACATCTGACAAGAAAAAACTCTCCTCCACACAACAAATCATCCCTCAACATCAACTGCGATTTCACAATATCTTGCATCGAGTCATTACTAGTAGCATTATCTAATGTGATAGAGAACACTTTTTTCGATTCCCCACTCTGTCAGTGACTGAAGGAGCTGCATCGCAACATTCATACTTGTATGTGGTGGTGGTGGTAAGGCACAAAATGTCAAGATCTTGTTGTTCAACTTCCAATTCCGATCAATGTAGTGAGCTGTCACACACATATAACCTTCACGTTTTAATGATGACCACAAATCAGACGTCAAGGAAACTCTTCCAGGAAGACTCGCTAATTCCCTCTTCAGTGTATCTCTCTCGCTTTCATACAACCGATACACATCTGCTTTCGCCGTGTTTCGACAAATGAATTTGACATCAACATTCAAATACTTCCAAGTCTCTCTCACTTTTTCATACTCCACATACGAATATGGGAGGTCATGCTGGACTATTATCTTGGCTACAAGCTGCCTAAACAAAATATGATCATATTTGCGAGGTTGTAATTTGCCTTCATTAGTGAGGTTCATCTTGCCGTTCAGCCTTGGATACATTTTGCATCTAGAACGATGCCTTCTCAACGCCGAAGTTCCATGCGAATGAGAGTTCCATGCATACTCATTTTTGCAATGATTGCATTTAGCCTTTTCCTCGCCATTGGGTTTTCGAATCACAACAAAATCCACCCAAACATCAGACCTTTGCCTACTCTTCTCATCATCCATATTTTCCTCATCAGAATTCGCATTATTGGAGTCGGGTTCGAAGACTTCCTCCCTCCACGTATTGCAGCAGCAACGGGTTTCTTTTTTTCCTAGACTTGCCATTGAAGACGATGCAATTCCAGCAGATATAGATGACTGGATCATGGGTTTCTTCACGTTTGAGACACTCTCTGATTCAATGCTAGGTTTTTTGTGAGGCTGAGACTGAGAGGATTGGGTTGGAGGAAGAGTGATCTCAATATCAATATCAACTTCATCGTCATCTACTTCTATCAGCCTTCGCTTCTTTCCAGCAGAACAAACAACCTCAGCATCAGCAGAAGCGCTTAGAGCTCCTAACAGTTGTTGAGTCTCAAGGTCACATGTATCCAAAAGCTTGAAATTAGGATCCATGGCCTCTTGCAGTCTTGCTCTCTCAGCTTCTCAAGTCGTTGAGTCTCTCTCAGGAATCGGGGGTCACAATTTGTGTCGTGTGTTTAGGTTTTTTTTGTTAGGGCTTTTAATTTTGTAAATATTTTTAATTTTTTTTCAATTAATTGTTTCTAATTTTCAGAAACTAACAAAGTAACAACTTACAAGTAACGACACACAACAAGTTGCTCTACGATGTTCTCAAATCTCAACCTAACATAAGCTAATGCCTATAACTTTATCCAAACTCACAAGTACTGAGATAAAAATATAGTTTATGATGGAGAAAGATGAAGAATGTAAAGGATGAAAAACTAACCTTTGTGTTTAGCTGTGCTCTAGCTTCCCCTTCTGCCTCTATCCCATCCAATTTGAGCAACTGCCACATGATCAGAGCGCTTACTTATGTAAAGCTAATATTAGCATCCACATAGATATCTGAGCCATCTCTGGAGAATGTCGAATCATTAGCAACCTGTGAGTAGAAGAAGATTAGATACCAGTCATCAAGGGAAATTGTAGGATTCAGTAAGACCAAAGATGAGGCAAGAATGATAATAGATTATAAAACTACTTACGGAGTGTACAAGATTGCGTAACAATATGATACTCGAAATTACGGAGTGTACAAGATTGCACCATCATCAAGAACCAATATGATACTCGAAATCACAGTTCTTAGAAAGAAGAAAAAGAAAAAGCCAGCTATACTATAATGTGAACAATATGTAAAACTGGGGTAACATCTAAACCACACAAATTCTTAGAGAAAGGAGCATAACAGTGTGAATGAAATCTTGCTACTCATTTCATAGCAGAACTGGCATGCTTCAAACCCACAATCAAGTTGACGATACACAAAATCATGAGACCCAGGAAGCTCCGAAATCAAGTTTAAACAAAACAAAAATAACATATTAATCTCACGAAACAACAATCACTTCATTATATGAATCAAAATACATACCTCTTGCAAGCAGATCGAAGACGGGTGAAACAAAGGACGAAGCATCGGAGCTCTAATCTCTATTGTCAAAGCTCCAAAATGTTTGTCTGTTCATGTGGTCGCTTTTACCATAAAAAACAAAAACAAAAATTGTTAAAATGGTGTATCTAAATGTTTATTCATATAATTATCACAGAACCAATCTATTTTATATCTAAACTTTAGATGATTTAATTATAAATTTAACATGGATTCTTGATAAAAATGTTCAAAATTTTCTTACTGTAATTAATTTTGTTAGATCGATGATATCGCTAAGAAATCCTTTTGTAAAGAAAAACTATAGATCGATGAACTATATAAGTACCTTCGGAGTTCGGATCTTGTTGATCTTATTACATTAACAACCTGAAAAAACAATAGAAAAGTTAGACAAGAGATTTAGCTTTAAATCCAAATAAACTTAGGAATGGCAATTGAAATACACAAATCGGTACATGCATGTCCGACCTGTGCAGTTTTGAAGCTCATTCGGAAGGAAGAAGTCACATCAAAGAAGATGAATCTACTTTTGGCTTAGCTCATCTATTGCAGCTTGAAGACGAAGTGGTGACCAGAAGAACTATCAGACTTTCACTCTCTCTCTTTCGTTCGGACTTTCACTCTTGCTTCTCTTTTCGGTGGAGTCGTGGAGATCTCATCCTTTTTCTCCATTGCCTTTCAGTCTCTTTCTTTTTTTTCAGGTGACGAAAGCAGAGGAAGAGGAACTGAGGAAGAGTCTAGATGCGGGATCCAAGCCTATCCCGCGGTTACCTCTGGGCCTTACCGCTTTCAACCCGGTTTCTCACAAGCCCACGCCCGCAAGGCCCGCTAATTTGCGGGTTCTAAAATTATCGGCCCAAACCCGCCCCACACCAAACCCATATGGGCCAGGCCCGCGGTCTAATACCCAGTTTGCCATCTCTAAGTAACGAGCTAAGTAGTTAAAAATAAAAATGAACTTGATACTTAACTTGTACTTGCAAGTAATAGAATTTGATTACTTGTTACTCGACTTGATTGTAGCAAATACTTATTTTTTCAAACCGAACCGAGTCGAGTAGCGAGTACAAGCCGAGTATCAAGCATTTGTGCTCAGCCCTACTTTCTATAACCTAGACCTGACTAAGACTTACTAGTAGGCTCGTACATTGCTTTTATTTTTAGAAACAGCACTACGTAAAATTCGTTTCTTCTTTTGGTAAAAACTTTAAGTTCAGTTTGAATGCCAAGACATAAAATAATAAAATTAAGCTTCCAATAATAACATAGTGTGATAATTCTGTGCCAGATGGAAAAGCTTCCAATAGATAACAAGTTTGGTGTGTTTCTTTTTTTTTCTTGAATTAATGTTAAATTAGTTCAAAAAGAAAATACTGTTTTTACAACTTTTTTAAATAGACAAAAGCACATTTTTCATCTGGTAGCTAGCCACTTTGTAGCATTCATCATATTTCCCATCAATCTAATTGTAGTTCGGTGTGTTTCAAAATATAAAAATAACAAGTTTGGTTTCATTGATTTAATTTTTTTTCTTTTGGATTAATTATCAATTCCATAGTGAAAGCTCAGAGTTGCTTGTAGTATGTATCATCAAGATAGTTATGATATAATTATATGATACTGTAGTGTTGGTGTAGTTGCAGATATACTATCTCTCGAACTCGAAGGTACGTAGGATGCGAAGGTGATACTATCACCGTGATAAATATACAAGGAGATCTGGACACGTGTCCTGTCAACCGACAACCCACAGATCCGGTGTCCGTCAAAGTGGGTTTCACCAGTTCATCTGTGGACAACCAGCATCTCTGTCGGTTGCCAGCTCCTCTCGGACAAGATGTGCTTAGTCACGTCCGCATAATTTTTTTTTTTTTTAAATTACTTTTAGAACTGAATGGGTAAAGATTTAAGACAAAGTTACTGAACCAATCGTAATTTATTAACAGTACTTTGCTTTATGCGCTTCTTAACCACTGTTCTTACTTTATTCGTTACGTCTTTTTATTGGATTAATTTTTGTAACTAATCTGCGTGTGCTTTTTTCTATTTAAATAACATTTTCATCTATTCACCTTTTCATATCTCGGTACAGGTGTCGCACGCTGCGAGGACCACATTCTTTTCACTATTTAAGCTCTGTAATGTGTTTCATTTTTTTTGCTTTTCCTTAGCATTAAAAACAAAAAAAGCTACGAGTTAAACCAACTTTTCCATATTATAATGACAGAGTATCATTTGCCCATAAACGAAAACAAATAAATCTAGTTAAGTAGCAGTTAAATTAAATTGATCTGATTCCCAAAATCTACTAAGGCCACGCTTTTCCTGTATGAACGTATGCCACAGAAGTGTTTTTTTTTAATTTCATATGCTGCTGATTCTTAGACTATATATGGTTCACATTTAATTTTAGTGGATGGAGAAGTTAATATATATGGGTTTAGTATATCACCGGGGCTTGCCTAATAAAATTGTCGATATGTTTTATTTTTCTGACAGAAATATTGATGGGTCTCTAAAATTCTGTGGTCAACTTTTCGCCCAACGTATGCGTAAGCTTTCGCAATCAAACTCTATAATGCATAGCACAGTGATTTATCTAGTGTTGCGTATGATAATGGGACTAAAGTTGTGTTTAGGGATGTTGTAATGGGTTTTCACATTTAGGGTAGTAACAGCCATCAAAAATTTTAAAATCCCTAATTCTAAGGTGTCAACTGTAAAATATATTAAGCTCATTTAGGGTTTGGATTAGAAAATAAAAGGTTTCAAAAGAGCTGGCCCAATTAACATCTTCTTCTCCCTTGTCGTCACTTCTCTCGTCACGTAGGGAGTTAGGGTTCTGAGTCACTCTCCGACCTCGCTGCTCCGTCTCTCGCTGCTCCGTCTCTCGCGGCTCCGTCTCTCGCGGCTCCGCCTCTCGCGGCTCCGTCTCTCGTGGTTCAGGAGAATCTCTTCGCCGGTACGGTTCCTCCTCTTAACCAGATTATCCGGCAAGGAGGGTTTCAACATCTCAGCTTTGTTCTTCTATCTCTGAGGGTTTCAACATCACAGCTTCTCAGGTTCGATTTGATTCGTTTTTGATCAGACAAAAGCTTTGTGTGATGAACTGATGATTGTTTCAAAACCCATTATGTTAAGAGGATGAAGCATTACTGATTTGTTAAGATATGATAGAACTTCTGCTTGGGCTACTTAGTGAACTGAACGAGATGTTATTTTACTTTTAGACATGACAGAACAGGGGCTAGACATGTTTGTAGAGATGCTATGTTCCGGAATTGAGTTTGATTTAGCTACCGTGGTCAGCGTTTTCGCGGGTAGAACATAGGATGCTATGGGATGTGCTGTGTTGATAGAGATGCTATGTAGAGATGCTATGGGATGTGCTGATTCTTTTTAGTATCATTAGGTAGAGCTGTCCATGGTATTGAGATGAAAGCTTGTATCATTAGGTAGAGCTGCTATGTAGAGATGCTATGGGATGTGCTGATTCTTGTTTAGTATCATTAGGTAGAGCTGTCCATGGTATTGGGATGAAAGCTTGTATAGATAGAGAAGAGACCAAGACACCATGATCGAAATAAGGCATAGGGCTATGTTATTACATTGTCATCTTCTTTGAAAGCTTTTGTAAATAGTTCAGCTTTCTCTTCTTTTCTTTTTTCCCTTTTGGTATGAATTTTGTAAATAGTTCAGCATTAATTTGTTTTGCATTTTTCCAATTCGTATCCAAAAAGGAAACGAGAACGCTAGACATCATTCTATTACTTCAAGTAACTATATAAGTGAATGTGTCCATGGCAGTGATAAAAACGTAAGAACAAGGAAAAGTGATTGAAACGACTTAATTGTTGTGTGAATAAATGTTTATAAATTCTAAATATCTCTTTACATAATTTTAAAATTTTAACACAATAGTACAACATAGAAGAAATGTTCTGATCTAATTTTTTTTTGTTGATCAATACATTTAATATTTAACTCAAGGAAGCATATAACTACCAAATTTTTCAGATAATGATGCAGCCTTGAGTTATCATGATGCATCCTTGAGTTATCATGATGCAGCCTTGAGTTATGACTCATAAATAATCATAAAAGTCATCTACTAACCTCTTGTATTGTTTTTGTATTGAGTTTCAGATACTAATACTATGGATCTCCCGTCACTTGAAACAATTGCTGCTAGGGATGCTGAGAATGAGTACATAGAGGTGCAAATGGAGGGTGAAGAAGAACCTCATGAACAAACACAAAGTGTCACTCAGCCATTTCAACCGGTACGTAAAAAACGTAGGGCTAAATGTTGGGAAGATTTTACACATGTAGGACTAGAGGCTGATGGAAAAGAAAGGGCTAGATGTAATCATTGTAGTTTTAAGTTGGTAGCAGAAAAAACACATGGAACATCATCACTAAACCGCCATTCTGAGAGATGTCCTGTTAAGCCTAGGTCTGATGTTCCTAAATATGATTACATTGCTGATAGAGAGAAAATGTCTGAGATAATTATATATCATGACTTACCTTTTAAGTATGTTTTTTAAGTATGTTGAATAAGAAAAGGTAAGAGAAAGAGATAGATTTCTTAACTCTGATGTTCAGCATATCTGTAGACAAACTGCTGCAGCAGATGTTTACAAGAGATATGAGATAGAAAAAGCTAAGTTGATAGAGGTTTTGGCGAATCACAAGGGTAGAGTGTGTTTTACAGCAGATTTGTGGACTGCTCGTAGTGTTGTGATGGGATATATATGTATTACTGCGCATTATATTGATGAGAATTGGAGGTTGAATAATGAGATTTTAGCATTTTGTAATCTTAAACCTCCTCATAGTGGTGAAGCGGTTGCTAAGTCTGTTTATGATTGCTTAAAAGGTTGGGGACTGGAGAAGAAAGTATTTACTATCACCCTAGATAATGCTAAAGCCAATGATAGTATGCTAAATATTCTTAAGCATTGTCTTCTAAGTAGCAATGGGAGTAGCAATGGGTTGTTGTGTAATGGAAAGTTCATGCATGTTAGATGCTTTGCACATATTCTGAATCTGATTGTGAAAGCATGATTAGATTTAGCCACAAGTCTGATAGAGAATATAAGAGAGTGTAAAGTTTATAAAAGCATCCGAGTCAAGTAAAGACTCTTTTGCTCTCTGCTTTGAGAGTGCTCGGATCACAAGTAGTGCAGGTTTGTCTTTAGATGTCTCTACCAGGTGGAATTCAATATATGAAATGTTGGCGAGGGCCTTAAAATTCATAGAGGCATTTGCTACTCTGAATCTGTATGAAAGAGGTTACAAATGGTTGCCTTCAGAAGCTGAGTGGGAACGTGGAGTCAAGATATGTGACTTGCTGAAGCCCTTTAATACCATTAGTACTTACTTTTCAGGAGTAAAATATCCAACCGCCAGTGTCTACTTCATTCAGGTGTGGAAGATCAAGATGATGTTGAAGAAGTATTCTGATTGTGAAGATGATGTTGACCTGAGTACAATGGTTAGGGCAATGCGAAAGAAGTTTGCAAAGTATTGGAATTAGTACAATGTGATTCTAGCTATGGAGAATGCTCTAGATCCTAGGTTGAAACTGGATATACTTCGATCAGCTTATGAAAAGATTGATCCAAGGACTTCTGAGGCAAAGGTTCAAGTTGTTAGGGACAACCTTGCTTCACTCTATGAGGAATATCATAAATCAGCAAATCCTTCAAGGTTTTCTGCATCATTAACTCCTCATGAGCTTCTCACAGAGTCACCTCTGGCGGATGATATGGATGATATAAGTTCTTCAAACTCTTCTCATTAATTCTCGTTTAAAAAAATAGAAAGTTCTCTCACTGGTTTGTGTGGTTTTGTATATAACATGATCTCTTTGAGCTTGAAAATAGCCTCAGGTCTAGTTCAAGAAATGCCAAATCAAATCTGGAAACTTATTTGGATGTTGAACCAAGACTAGAGATGAAGACTTTTGAAGACATAGAAGTTCTGAGTTTTTGGAAAGAAAATTAGAATCGATATGGTGATCTAGCATCAATGGCATCTGATATACTGAGCATACCCATCAGTACAGTAGCAGCCGAGTCAGCATTCAGTGTTGGAGGAAGAGTTTTGACTCCTTTCATAAACTGGCTCCTGCCCAAAAATGTGCAAGCACTAATTGCTACTCGAAACTGGCTAAGAGGATTTGCAGATTTTGAAGGTAAAAGTTTCATTATTAATTTACAGAAATAGATTTCTTATGTTGTGTAACTAACTTGTATTCATTAACTTACATGATATATTGAAGATTTTTTTGATGAAGATGATGATGAATCTGCAAATAGTAACTCTGAAGTTGGAGATTCTAGCGCATGAAGGTAATAAATCTTTAGTGTAACTTGTATGAGTTGTGTACTTGTGTGTGCTTGCTTCTGGTTTTGTGATTGTGTTTGCTTCTGGTTTTGTGATCTAGTTGCTTGCTTCTGGTTTTGTGATCTAGTGTGTGCTTCTGGTTTTGTGATCTAGTTGCTAGCAATCGTTGAAACTACTAGACTTGAGATCTTGATAGGATGATTACACGTGAGGGCATGACATATTATTAGGTGGAAAGGGTTTGGTAGTTGTTTGATAAATTGCCATGCCCTAAGGCTGGAAAGTTGCCATAAGCCTTAGTTATGTTGTTTGATAAATTTTATTGTGCTCTTGATTGGTTTGTGTTTAACTGATTGTGCTCTTGTAGCTTATCCGTGCTTTCATCATTGATCAATGAGGAGCAAAAGATTGTGAAGTAAGTCTTGAAGCTCCAAAAGGTCAAGGAAAAGATTGCTTATTTGCTTTATGTTTGTGTTCTCAAGCTTTTACAAACTTGTTTTTACAGATTATGGATTCAATGTGTTTTTTTTACAAGCTTCACCCTAATCAAAAAACTTATGAAACTTTTACTTTTTTCTTTAGCTCAATCTGTAGTCATTATTTCTACAATTTTTATGATGTTGTTACAAATGTGTTTACATTGAAAAAAAGAGTATAAAGAACTTTTAGGGTTAAGAAGGGTTAAACCCTACATTACATATTTTAATGGATAATAAAAGGGTTAGGGTTCATTTAGGGTTAGGCTTAAGTTAATTAGGGTTGGGTTGGGCTGGACTACCCAATACAACATCCCTAGTTGTGTTATATCTATCAGCCTTACTACGAACGACAATACTAAATTCTTATAGAGATATCTGAATTTGATCTTAGAATATCTACATTAGTTTATTATATTCAATAACCTATTTTTTACATTTTAACATTACACATCATCTTCTCTTTTCTACCTAATTATTTTACTTTCCTTTCATGTTTAACCTATAAAATATTTTTTTAATAAAATTGAACACCATATTCCATCATTTATATTTCATATTTTTATTTTTATTTTTATAATTTAATCACTACACATTAATTATAATGTTTTATTTTAGTTAAAAATCACTAAAATAATATAGTTTTAATAAATTTTAATTTATTTTCTTTTATTTATATTTTTTACTATTTAAAAAAATACTAAATTAATATTATAAAATTGAGAAAATTACAAAATTGTAAATACAACACAATACAAACACACAACACAACAAATAATACATAACTTAATTAGTTTAATAGACACAAAACTCTTAAGTTACACATAAAAGCTTTAAAGTTTTTCAAATCACAAAACAGTTCAAATTTGTAAAACAAGAACAAAATGAAACTAAAGTAAATACTAAAATTTAAGTAAGTTTTAAAATAACTCTTTTCCTGTTTATACTTTTTGGCAAAATAAGATTGATTTTTATTTGATGTCCAAATCCAACAAACAAGTCTCTATTTATAGAATCTAAAAATATGATATAAAGTTTTATAATACAAAATAATGTATCATTACATAATCCATCTCAAATTATTTGAATGTAAAACTACAATTTTTACAGCCAACAATTTTTTTTAATATAATTTAGTTTACATTTTAATTAAAAATAATTGATTCATCCATTTAACTAATGACGTATGTTATGTTTTATCTCCTCTTAAATCTATTCAATCCGTTGATTTTTTTTCAATAAATTTATTCCACCTCAACTATTTTATTTAATTTATTAATCTAATTGTAAAGTATTCAATGGTTGAAACTTTTGATTCAACCCCTATCGTAGATAATCTTATATGTTTATTAAAAATATCAAACAACAATTTAAAAAAAAAAAGAACTAGAAAACTGAAATAACAAAAAGCCAAATCCGAATGAAAGTAATACGTAAAGCACAAATGTAGTGATGACTTAACAACTTCAGAAGCTAAAGATTAACATTACAAATCGGGTGGTTCCCAAAACTAGTCGCCATAATCTGATTAGAGCCTAGCTCAAACCGCAACATGGTTTCATCGCAGTCATAGCTCAATGTACCTTCCTCTGTCTCCTCCCTACAATCCGTAAGTGACAACCTCGATCCAAACCGCAATTCACTCCTCTCTTTTATAGCCTCCATAATCTCTCTCCCAGCTTCACCTCCCAACTCTTCTTCAGTAGCAACCGCGAAAATCTTGAGAAGTTGAGTCTTGCCTACTTCGAGTTTCCCATAACTACAAATAAATCATACAGAAGATATGAAATCAGGATTTTAAAATTGGTTAATAACTACCAATTAAAAAAAAAAAAATAAGCTGCCAATAAAACCTTTGGACAGAGGAAGTAACAAGAGTAACATTCTTGTAAAGGAAAGAGGCTTGGAGGTTTCCCTGGAGGCATATGTAATCACCAACAAGTTTAACAGGGACTCTTATCAATAAATCCCATCTAGCACTAAGTATAGGATGATTTTGTTGTGTGGTGCTATTATTATTAAGCTCGGTTGTTAAACTCATATGAACTATTTTGATCTGGGAAACTTGCGTTGTGAGAAGTATTAAAATGCAACATATCATGAAGACTAAAGAGCAGCCTAAGAAGCAATGTCCGAGGTCCGTTTTTCGTTGTTGCATCTCTTCTAGTGCAAGGGGTCTTGGCTGAACTCCTAATGTTTCAGACTTTGATCTCATTGTAATGAATTTTGATTGATCAAGAGAAAAGAGGTGGAAGAAGATCTGATAACAGAGAGTTTTTGATTTAAAATGAAGTCTTAGAAAATCCTCTAATTATGTTTTCTACATATATACAATAATCAGGAGGATACAGTATGACCAATTAACCACACAATTTATTTTTTCCATTTAATTGTAGAAAGATATATCTAGAAAAAATGAAATGATATAGCTAGTTGACAAAAAAAATATACTAGTAAATAATCTGAGATATTGTGTTACTTTGTTTAAATTTTATAAGGGTGTAAACTTTAATGTGTGTTTAATACACTGAAACTAATAGATTATTTAACATATAAAAACTTAAAAATACAAATAAACCAATAGAGTGAGACCAAAATCCATATTTTATAAAAAAATGATTATGTTAGATTTAAATTACTTTAACTAAGTAATTAAGTGAAATAACTTTATTATTTCTTTAAGAAAAATGCAAATCCTAACCAACTAATCAATGCCAGAGCTAACACGGTAACTATCAGTAAGAAATTTTACAATGTTTTAATTCGATTTTTCTTTTAAAATATAGATGAGTATTAGTTGAATTATATTTTATTTTGAAGCACAAAATAAAATAATGAATAAAAAAGAGTAATAAACAAGATACTCTATTTTTATAGTGAAAAAAATGAAGTGAATTTAGAAAAGATGTTACTGTAATGTTAGATTGTGAAGTGAAAGTCACCACCACCACCATCGCCATCTATCTTCATTAAAAAAAAAAAAGATTGTGAAGTGAAAAAAATTCGAATGTGAAGAAGTCAATTAATTTGTAAGCGGTTTAGCAAACTATATTTATATTAATTTCGGTTTGGTTAGTTCCGGTTTAATTAGTGACCAAATCATTTGGAAATCAATGTTCATAGCCTATATAAACCTCGTGCCTCAGTGCTTCACTCTTTCTTGCTTGGTTTGAATCAGTTTCACAAATTCCAGGAAAAATAATAAAAAAGTTTCTTCTTAGATTGTAACTGACCTGAGGTACGAGACGATCCATCAATCAAACAAAGAAGACCTTCGCGAACCGTCTTCAATGCCGATCGATTTCTCCCAACTTCCTCCTCCGACTTCGAATTTTCCCGCCAGAAACACGCAGACGAGGAGGCAGGTGCCACAGAACGAAGCTCGGAAGAATCTCACTTACAAAACGAAGGAGATCAAGTTTCGTAATCTAAATAAGCAGATCGTTCTCCAGAACGAGAATGGACCGTGTCCTCTGATCGCCATTTGTATGCTGCCTCTTCTTCTCTCCCTTCTCGTCGTTTTCGCTTCGCTAGGGTTTATGAACTTGATCGAATAGTGAATCGAAGTGTAGATCCGCTGTATCTTCAATCGTTTAGGTTCTCGGTGTTGATTAATCTCGTAGATATTGATGGAAGAAGAAGAAGAAGTGTGATTCGTGCATTATCGTTTTCTTGTTTGGGAAAGAGAATTGTTCGTTTACACCATTGAAGTAGATCTACTGCATCAGACTATTGAATACTTGTTTATTTGTATGTAACAGGTAACGTTCTGCTCTTGAGAAACGAAATGTATCTATATCCTGATCGTTTCCAAGTATCTCAAGAGAGACTGTTGAGTCTTGTGGCGGACTTACTCTTTGATGTAACAAGAAACTGAATGTTTCTTTACTTCATTATCTTATTCCCTGACCAGATGATAATGTTGATTTGACATGAATCTGTTCTCAATCTCATGGCAGAGCGATCATGATGATGATGATGCTGAGTATGCTGAGAACCAGCAACACAAGATTGCCGATGCCATTAATCTTCTCCCAAGCTTTGCAGATGGCATTAATGTCAATACCAAATTCAGGAGGTTAAAATATTCCTCTGTTAATCTGTTCTAATAATAGAGTTCTCATAATCATTAACCGAAAATGTTTACTTGCTTGCAGGATTGATGACTTTGAGTGTACACCTGAGCTAGCTGTATTTGATTTACTCGAGATTCCCTTATATCACGGCTGGATTGTTGATCCCCAGGTTTATATCCATTTGATTCTTGATTCTTTTGTAAATCTAGTCATACAATGCTGACTGATTTTCCTCTGTTTACCTCAAGGATTTTGAAACCGCTATAGCAATTGGATGCAAATCTTATAATGATTTGATGACTGCGCTTGTTACCTTGGAGACACAGACTGTAAAGGCTCGAATCGGTCAAAGCTCGAAGAAAACAATATCTGCTGAATCTACACCAACATCTGCAGAGCATAGTCATCTGAGAAGGGGAGATATTGAAGAAGAAAGAGTGTTGCTGCGAGCCTTGCGGTTATCTGAAAGGGAAAAGCTTGGTATTGATGCTCGCAGAGACTCAAGCAGTGGAGGAGAGTCTGCGTATGGATACTCAGATGCATATCTAATGTCTGAGAGTGACTCATTGGTAGATTCTATGGATGCTGAATCTCCTTGTACTAGCACTCCTGGAAGTGGTAATACCTGTCAGAAGTCCAGATGTGATGATCAGGTTTCTTCTAAGGAATCAGGAGATGAGACAGTTTGTGTTGTTGGGAATAAGTTCAATGTGGGGGAAGAGGTGTGTTCGACACCTTCAGGTACAAATATCAGTGGAGCTCTTGACCATGATCACTTGTCTTCAACGAAATTGGGGGATGAGATGGTTTGTGATGCTGAGACTGAGAATATCAGCAAAATGACTGATACGCATGTAACTATGGAGAAGACTACTCTGGAGTCGACCAAAGATGACACCAAAACGACTGCTTTGAATGTGCCATCTTCTTACATAATTGACAGCAGGTCTGAGATTTCACTCAAGTCTAAGGCTGAAACCTTTTTCAGTCCAGGTAAGTTAATTGATCTCTCTGTCTGAACTGCCTTGAAGTGAAATCTGAAAATATGCTAGATCTTTCTTACTCAAATCTGCTCATTGCATTTCCAGATGTTTCTGGACGATCGCAGGATGATGGTCAGTTCTCTTCTAAGGAATCAAAAGATGTAACTGATTGTGATGTTGGGAATAAGATGAGTGTTGGGGAAGAGTCACATGCTACAACATCGATTACAAAGAGTGGAGCTCTTCACAGTGAGCAGTTATCTTCAACGGGACTGGGACGTGAGACGGCTTGTGATGCTGACACTGAGAATGGCAGAAAAATGACTGATGTGCATGTGACTATGGAGAAGACTAACCTAGAGTCAACCAAAAACAACAGCAGTTCTAAGATTCAGTTCAAGTCTGAAGCTGTAACTTTTGTTAACCCAGGTAAACTCATTGAGCTCTGTTAATGAACTGGCTCAAAAGGCAATATGAAAATATGTTAGATCTGAAGTTTCTCACTCAAATCTGCTCACTGCGTTTCCAGATCTTACAAAAATATCCAAGGATGATGTAACCCTGTATCAAGCTGAGAAATGTGTAAGCTTAGGTTCACCAGTTTATAAAGACGAGTCACTTCTTGGACAAAGCTCTTCTGAAGGGAAGGATACAAATGGGCTGACGCCAAGACAGGGTAGGTTTACACATATGCTTTACATCTATTATGCATAGAGACAAGTGTTTCTGTCTTTTCTTAAGAAAAGTTCACCATGGTTGAACTTTCAGGTGAACTGATCAAGAACTTCTTGAATAGTAATGCCAGCCAATTGACGTTTCCCGGGTGCGTGATGTCATTGTTTGCTAAGAGAAGGCGTTATATAGTTGGCTACACTGGTTTTATCTTCTATAATTGCTGACTATCATTTCATCCAGGCTCTTTTTCTTAGAACAAGGCCTTGAAGAAGGTGAACTTTGTGTCTTCTTCCGCAACAATCACTTCTACACCATGCTTAAGGTTATTACACTTATATGTAAAGTTGTAGCTTTTTCTTTCCCCGGTATTTTGGATCAATTAGAGGCGATTTCAACAGTTTATAGATAACAGTCTAGAAGGTTAATTCTGATTGGATCTCCTTTTTTTTCATTTTGCAGTATGACGATGCACTCTATAATCTGGTTACTGATCAAGGCTATCTGAATGAGCGGGACTTGGTTTGGGAGAAATTACATGAGGTATTTTCGAATTGTGTATTAGTTATCCTTTGTAAAGAGAAGATTGAGTTTTGGTGTATTTTAAAGTCTCACTCATTGCTATTTGCTATGGTGTATGGCTTCAAAATATTCAGGTGAATGGCGATTCAGTTTTCGTGAATGGTGACTTCGAGGTCTTCAAGTGTGAGAGTGGCAACTGGAATCAACAGAACGCACTTAGTGACACTGCGGTATGAACGCTCCTCTCCTGCTTCTCAAGTTTTTTTTAACACGTTCTTGGCATATACTTATGTTTCAGTCTATTGCTTTATCAGGATTATATCAACAGCATCATCAGTGCATCAAAAGAAGGCATGGAGGTTGAGTATGTATTCTGATATCTGATCTTTTTAGACCATTTTCTCCTTTATGTCTAAACCAATAATCATTTTTAATAAATTCATTTTTTTGGTTTTCTATGGTTTATACGCAGTCCCGATCTCAAAATGGCGATGGAGTTGCAGGAGCAAGAGTTGGGTGAAGACGATCTTGAGGTACTTTAAAGTGATTCAAATCCTAACAAAAGTCCTCATCACATCAGAATTTAGAGATCTTATCCTAAAAGTGTTGAGAAGGTATAAGAAAACACAAGTCATACATACTTTTTAGTACAACCATATTCGCTTTCATGTCTTTCCACAAAACATAAGAAGACAGAAAGAAACCCATTCCCATTTTATCCTCTTTTGTCTCCTAAACTTCTGCCTGTCCTTTGTTTTGTTTGTCATGAACATGACTAAGGAAGGACCTCTTGGCGCAGAGTATGTTCTTGTACCGAAGAGCTACCAAAATTAAGTTTCTAATAAAATACCAAAACTCACAGAAGAATTGGCACCAAACTTACCTCAAAATATCCAATCACAAGATGCCAATGAAACTATAATGCAACATTAACAAACAAGAATAGTGTTTATTCACATTTCTTCTGCGTAGAATTGTGGTATATTTACACAACAAATGACGCAGATTAAAAATCGTTAGTTCAAAAGCCAAAATGAAACCCACCAAATAGTTATGAATGATAAAGCATCTTTACAACTGTCTGTGTTCAAGGGAGAGGTGATTGAGAAGGGATGAATGTTAGTCATGAGAATGTGTAAAAGTGTGTGATATCTCTGTAGGTATCATTGAAGAAGTCTTCTTCAATACAAGAAGTGAAGATAGCTGTCCAACGAATGGTCCAAAAATGGCAAATGTACAATCATGTGGATAAATTCTCCTCCTTCCTTTGTAAAGTTTAGCTTCTTCTTTTTTTCATTGATTCTGATTGTTTGGTTTACAAATACATTATAGATTTTAGCTATAAGCAATCAGATATCTTTGATGCTTGCTTGGTTGTAGTGGAGTACGATACAGTATATACCTTGGCCCTTTGTAATTTTCTTTTTAGGGCAAATATTCTCAGTGAGCTTCATGTAAATTTTATTCACTTGTAAATAGAAACAATGTAAGTGTATGTATATTTTGAGAATACTCTCTTTTTTTTTGGCAATTGAATCACAAGGTGGATTCTGTTCCATTAACATTTTGAGAATCCCCTCCAAAACCTTGAGTTCAGTAGAATCTGACTCATATAACCAAAGATTCTGAATTCATATAATTAGCATGTTCTCCTGCGACGAGACACAGATAAAGTATGATAAAGCTGATATCTAACTGTAAATTCATAAAACAAACGTTTTACTGCTGTAACCTTGATAAATAATGTATGTAATATACACATAAATTGACCTGTAATATCTTATGCATCTCTAGAGTCTCTTTTGTGTTGGACATCTGGTTTACTGCATACCCGTAAATATCCCTCTAAGTCTAAGAAGGAAGAAGAGCTTCAACTCCTTTTTTCTTTGTGATACCAGTTGGTACACCATAACAGACCGGCGCAGCCCCAATCAAGTATGGCAACGTACACACTTCTCTAGCCGCAGCCATGAACGAACCTATTTTCCGTCCATGCTTGTGGTTACACTCAATCTTCCCTGACCCATCAACATTCGATTGAGCTGGCTTGTTACGGGAAGACGGTTTCCTTGTCCTCTTGGTGTTGTTTCCTTTTAGATTCATGGCTGCAAGTTCGTTAGCTAATGACTCACAGTGGCTGCAACCACCCTCTGAAGTAAAAGAAGAAGAAGACGAATCTGATCTCTCTCTCAACCAAGCTTCCAACAAGGCTTTCCCAAACCTATCAATGTCTCGGTCTGTTACGTCCCACAGATTCGCCACAATGGCTGGAGATCCAGCTAAGAGATATGAGAGTGGTATGCCTTGTGGGATGTAGCAGCCTTTTAGCCATAGTGAACCACTACTGCATCCCATTAGGAAAGTTGCTGAACAGTTATCTAGCTTCTCTATTTCGCGACTAGACAGATACTGTGCTCCTGCATTAGAAGATATGATTAGAAAGTAAACGAAGATTGCATCAAAGATTTACTGTTTAACTAGACGGCTAAAGATAATTTTTTCAGAAGTGCTCAAGGAATCATCATACCACTTCCATGACCGAAATATAGAAATAGATCATGGTTTTGTAATGCTTTTGTCAACTCTTCAGCACTTGGTACTGATCCAGTTTTCCCCTGGAAGTATACGCAATCACGGAAGTTTGAAAATTTATCATCAAGGAAAGGTTAACTACAAGTATGCTAGCTCTATGTATATGTTACCTCAAAGTTTTGATCTCTGAACCAACTCTCAAATTCGCCTTGTGTCTGGCTAAGATCACTACCGGGATTCAACAAGTAGAATGAATCTAGCGGATCAATAAGAGGGAAGGAAGCAGCATGAGATCTAGCTGGCTCTCCTTGGAGAGAGCGCTTCTTTAGCACAGCAGATATGCTACCTACTGAAGGCATTCGATACACCTCCTGTTTCCTTAGTATTGGAATATTCTCCCAAGGTAGCATCTAATAAAAAATCAGAACACAGTTGCTGGTAAACAAATCTGTACACGCACAGAAAAAAAGGCAGACTAGTCTTTGTTCATAGAAACCAATACTTAAAACTAAGCCAACCAAAATTTATATTCATCATACCAATGACTGATATCATGCAAAAATGTTCAGCCTTGGAATCGCAACAGATAAATCAAGCAAACAGTCAAACGTTGTAATAAATATGCAGGAAAGTGATAAGGATGTATTGACGAACCTGAACCTCAGGATCTAACACAAGAATGATGGGCTCTCTATTTTCATTTTCTTCCTGTTTCTCTAGTTTGGCTGCTGCTTCATGTATCAGCTGTAAGGCCAACGCATGCCTACTTTCAGAAATATTTGGCGTGGCACTAGGTGTTTTACAGCTATCTTCTTCATAAAGATAGCCCCCTCTACCTACATAACAACCATTTCTTAAAGAAAGCTGAGCCACACATGCTTCTCCAAAGTCTTCCATCCCACCTCCAAGAATAACCTTCAAAAGCATCCCATTTACTTCTATTTTGCACTTGGACTTGAGATCTTTTACCAGTTTTTTCTGTACAGAGTCAGGCAACTTGAAGTTTAACAAGTCTCCAAGAAGCAGACATCTCCAGGGACCCAGCCAGGTAGCTTCGAGATTCCTAGAACAAAAGAGTGGTTACCCAATGTTGTTAACAAAAAATACAGACGCGTGCCTAGTTGTGGATTCATAAGATGGATTAAAAACAGTCCGGTATATGGCATAGTTTAAATTTTACGAAGAAGAGATTTAAATGTAAAAGATTTTGGTGGCATGACAATATTCTGCAAATGTCACGAAGTGATCAATCTTTTCTGAACTGTTATATAGACAGATATGTACACGTGTTATAGAAAGAAAGCCATCTAACCTTAGGAACTTCCTAAGATGATGATCAAGTTTCTTTCTCTTTTTCCACCACGAATGTCTATGCTCTCTTGTGTCTTCTACAAGAGATCCAGAAGATGCGTGGCTTTCCTCCAATATTGATTTAAATACTGGAGCTACAGCATCTACCACGGAGGAACCCCATGGACAAAGCCAGCGGCTCTCCAAATTCTTGACTTGAGACGCTTCCGTGGAACTAAGATTTCCGCTGTCATCGGACATGTCTACTATAACAAACAAATCATGAGTACAAAGAGGAAACACAATAAACCAACGACTAAGTAGTTCATCTTGTACCTTCTATAACCGAATCTACAGGCAGGAGAGTGGCGATCGGTTGACTTTTCAAGTTGAGGCGTGATATGAGCACCCAGGCACAAACAGGGGAACGAATTTGCATTAGCTCCTGTAACAATTGATTGAAAGCGCCACCAAGCAAACTAATGCAGACGATTGTTGAGCTTGGAAGATTGTTAAAGAATTCTTCAGCAAATTGTACAAGATCTTGAGTACGCTCAGGAGCAAGCCTACAGTCAGTGGCGAGAAAGAAAAAAAATAGAGTAAGCCAACAGAAAAGTATATAGCATGTGTGGTTGCTTAAGTTAACTCATCTCATACCTGGGTAAGTCCAACGCCTCAGGAACCATGCAACTCGAGCAAGTAGCCTCTGTACACTGAAAATACAAGCTGTCAGAAAAGAGAAGCTAGTTTCAAATATGAATACATGAAATATCATCAATAACACTGAGAACACAGGAGTTAATCCACCAATTGACGAGCTGAAAATACCTACTCTTACCTCTTTATCTGAGAGGCACTGTGACTTGTGTCTACGGCTCAAATTCGAAATGAATTGGTAACTAATATGGGTACCAAGCGAGGCTTGATGGAAATATGAGACCCAGTGACTTGCAGACAAATCCTTTCCATCACATTCGAATGAGAATTCATCACTTGAGGAAGAAAGCATGTATAACGAAGCAAGCAATCTTGAAACCTGTGGGGAGCAAAAAAAAAAGAGAGTCGTTTTACACCAGACATTAATTAAGACTGAACAGGCCATCAAATAAGCTGAGCATTTACCTTCTGAAATACTACTGGAACCTCTCTGCTGAGTATAAATGCTAACTTCAACCATGACACCAGTTTTGTGAAAGGAACATGAGACAGATCACAGCAAATAGACCTGTTAAAGTAACAATCAGGAGACTAAGGAGGATGATAGGTACACAATTCTAAAGGGTATATTTGATCATGGGCATAACAAATTACGCACCAGAAAGGCAAAGCTTAAGCATGGCAAAACTGACAAGAGTAAAACCAATAGATGTCACACATACCTGCTCTCCCTGTAATAGTAATTGCGCAAATTCAACCAGCACAAGTTGTAAAGTATTACTGCCCGATCAATGGCAAATACATCCCTTGTAGCTTCTTTCCCAATAAATTCCAGCAACTGACTGACAGAAGGTTGGTTGTGGCTGAACCGGTTAGTTTTAAATAAAACACAGATACTATGCAGTAGTGCTTCATGAGCTAGATGAACTCTACCAGAGTCCGCCAAACATTTTCCTGAAATGGAAAAGAAGATTATAAGCAGACACTTCTTCTAGCGATTCTCAGCAACTGCGATATTTTTTTCTGAGAGTAAACAAAAAAGCGGCAGGCACATCTGTCATGCTTAAACAGGGGAATGGCCAGAAAACAAAACACAAACATGGAAATGGACAATGCGATCAAACTAGTGTTGGCTCGAAACTCCTTCAAGGTTTCCAATACCCTTTACTTTTTATCAACAATGGGTGAATTTAAAGGTTACTACAGATACTAAATCTAAGTTCTCCTCTACCCCATTAAGCTACCAATAAGCTACTAGATTGTTTTCAGTAAGAGCATACCGAGGTCAACAAGTACTGAGGACGCAAGTCTCCTATGGCAGAGTTCCCATTTCAAACCTACTAAAGTGTTGAGAGACCCAGGTTCCGTTACTTTCTCAGAGAGGCATTGCATACATTTTCCTTTGTAGCAAATGCAAAAGCCATGGTCTGTGTTTTTTGTGCCTAACGACACCCTTTCACACCCAGAACCATCAGATGTATCACAGATGCCAGCCTTCTTTGAACCAACTTCAGGCACATTAGAACGGTTGTGGCATTGCTCTTTAAGTGACTGACGCATTGAGCGAGTCAACCTAGAAGTTGGCTCAGGTATCAAATCATGATCCTTTGACACACGAGTTTTGGAAGTTTTAGCTCTCCGCCCCCTCCTGGAGCCTTTGCTTTCAGTTGGCTCCTTATTTATACTGAGTTTTGTTTTTCCTGAATTATATCCTAAAACTTCCTGTCCATTTTTATCAATCGCTATTTCCTCAGCAATTTCTTCTCCATGAGATCTAATGCAGCTTTTCCAGGCTGGACAACAGATTTTCCCGAGGGCCGCAGTAAACAACCTTTCAGCATGCAAGAATCCATCTGTCTGGCAAACTCTATCAAGTTTTTTTCGAGATAAATCTCCAAGTTGTTTATCCAATGTAACTTCTAACTTCAGATTGCACTTTGCGCAAGAAAAGTGGCACGGATTAGCATTTAATATCTCTTTTGCATTTTGAAGTTCCTTTTCAGCCAGATCCAGACTCTGCTTTTTGTGGTAAAAAGTTCCTTGCGAAATTAAAGAAAAAAAACAAAATAAAACAAATCAAGTGGCTTGTTAAAAAAAGTAAAAAAGTAGAGATGGAAGAAAAGACAATACTATTGAGAAAAATTAGCAGTTTCATACCTAACGCAGAAGAAAATGCAACCACAAAAGGTAATAGACTTTGCGAACATGAAATGGCTTTCCCCCATGATAGAAGGGATTCTGCCTCCAGCCCATTCCCTATCAGCTCATTAACAATTCCAACCTGCACATCTGGCACCAAATTGAGAAACAGAGAACTGACGAAACCCAACTAAACTAGAAGGTCTGAGCAGAAACAGAACCTGAAGGGTGCTTTCCAAATAACTTTGGAGTACATTCCAACAACTTAAGTAGCAGCGATTGATGTCCCAGGAAAAATTTCCACACGGCCAAAAATCAGTTGCCAACGATCTGTACACCTGGAAATTTGTTATGCTATAAGTCCGTCTCTCTGATATTTTCCCTGCGTCATTGTGTTTTTCCAACTGCTTCTCGGCTGTATACTTAAATTTCTCTTGAAATAAAAGAGTTCGTATTCTATAGGCTTCTTTTGCATATGAAAGAGCCTGCATAAGAGAACGGCTTAACATCAAGAGACTGCAACAAAGAACCTGGAAAAAATTAATAGCAAAATTTTTGTGGAGAAAAATGTAAAATATGTATAACAATTTCACCTCAGAAAGCTTTCCAAATGATATGAGCCTTTCACAGAGATCATAATAGAGATATGCAGCTACGAAAGATGAATGACCAGAGACTGAGGCCTGAAATAACATTCATT
Organism: Moricandia arvensis; assembly: GCA_905132765.1. Lineage (NCBI taxonomy): Eukaryota > Viridiplantae > Streptophyta > Magnoliopsida > Brassicales > Brassicaceae > Moricandia > Moricandia arvensis. Next base: position 44,742 of record CAJHQP010001733.1, read on the forward strand.
AGCAAAATCTGATACCACCAATAATATTTGGTGACAAAAAATTCTACAGATAAGCTAAAATTCTTACACTTGAAATGAGTTCTAAAGCTGCGTCTGTAATATCATCTATCGTGATGTCTGATTGAAAGGGGCCTTTATCCTTACTGGAGGTACGCAAGAAATCGCTATGCAAATCATGGAAGTTCTGCTGGAACCCGATTAGCTTTGCTTTCGAATCTTTCAGGCAATCTATCCAGAAATCCATGCACGTAGATTTGTCACCACAATTCTCTAATAAACTCAGGATAAAGGCATCACTTATGGGGGAAGGGCATAAGGCGTGACTTAGCCTTCTACATTCCCAGAGCATTGCAAGGCAGACCTCTAATTTGACATGCTTCTGTTCAAATAGTCGGAAAATCAGCTGGTATATATGATGATGGAACTCCGTGCATCCCTGGACATGGAAAAAAAGTATCAAGGGCCAGATACAAATAAAGCAGGCACTATACAGTATGCCACTAAAAACCCATAATCCAGCTATAGGAAAAAGATACCTTCACTGACATCAAATCGATCATATTGTAAAGTAACGGAATTATGTCCTCTGTTAGTAGACTGTCCCCATTATCATCTAGGCTAGGAAGCCTCAGCCATAGGTTTAAGGAAGTGCTAACATCTTGAAAGACTGTCTGCACAAAAGAGACGAGGGAAATGTTTCGGAAAAGATAAATTAAAAACTGATCCACAAACAACCAACTGAAAGATCAACTATTAACGATTAGAGAATATGTTTTACGCATTTGCACCTTCGAGTTTGGTTCAGCTTCATGGGTACAAAAAGCTCTCAGGCAATATGCAACAGGTAACTGCTCAGAAGATGGAGCATCCTCTTTATTTGGTCCATGATGTACCTCACTCTGCTTTCATACATATAAAAACTCCCTCAGGAAATATCTCAAAAATAATTAACGAGCTGTTAATTCTGACAAAAACTCGGTCAAGAAATATCACGTAGTGAGAGGTATACCAATATAGAGATTGCTTCTGACAAGAAACGAATGCAGTTAGCTAGATGTTCAGTTCCAGATGACCTTGTCATTCTTGATTTCCATATTAAGATTCTTGCTCTCTCTATATGCATATCCTTTGTGACATAAACATCCTTCAAAAGGATATTTGCTATTTCGATCCGCATCTGTTGATCTAGATTCGAGCTCAAAGAGAACATTTCATCATAGGCCAGCAGCTCCTGCAAATAATATAAAGAGAGAATAGGCAACTTTAAAAGAACACCAGTATCATTCACAAATTTTACACATAGTTAAAGTACAAACTTTATCCAAACAATAACTGAAAGGTTATTAGGATCCCAACCTGCTGTAGGATTTTTCCCATAGCCCTATTTGATCTTTTTCTTGACGATGATAGCAATGAGTACAAAGTTGTACAAGAATCAACCGCATCCAGATTCGTGTGACATCCCCGTTCTATCTATTAACAACACACATTCCGATACATGAAGTTCAAAATATCATGTATAAAACAAAGTAGGTCATTAACAATTTACCTTAACCCACTGTTTTACAACTGCCGCAGGGCCTGGTAGCCTTCTCATTAGATGTTCAGCTGAAAGCCAATTTTCTAGAATATGCACGATAGTCTGTCTAATCTTAAATTTGCCACATTGCTGGAGCACATCCAGGTAGAATGAAGACCTATTACATGTTTCGCACACAAAATCCATAATGGCATCTTCTGACAGGTCGTTTTCAGATGAACTAGATTGATTTTCAAACATCTGACAATCTAGTTCAACACATCTCCACGATGCCTTCGAGCACAGCTTGAGCGCCTCACAAGCCTGCAAGGTAAAACACTTACTCTATATATGCACCAAGAAAAGAAGATTATACTGAAAAGCAGAAAAAAACGAATATATCAATCGCATAAGTCCAAACAAAAAAGTAGGACAGTTTTAACAAGTCTTCATACTTATTTGCATATAAAATAAATAAAGGGTCGGAAAGCAGGTACTCCACCTTTTCTAGCTCCTTATTTCTGTATAAAACGACACCAACATTATAGAGCGACGCTAACAGATACTTGAGTTCTTGAGATCGGATCCATGGACTGTCGATTACCCCCTCAACTAGATGGACACTGATCTGGAAACACAGATGTTGGATCACTAAGTTACATAATAATGGCATGTTCAGTAACTTGAACAAGATACTTTCCATTGAATTATATGCACTGCAAATAAATACCAAACCTCCAATTTAAGCTGGGTTCTCAATGACACAATGAAAGCAGCCATAGCCACGTTTAACAAAGCTTTATTATTGTCAGTTTCTCTACCTCCCTTGTCAGACGTGCATCTAAGAAGTGGGCAAAGGTAGGTGAGAAATGCATTCAACCCACATACATAGATTTCACGAAAGAATTGACATAATTTCCAGTTTCTAAGCGCACTGAAGATTTAAACGTCATCCCAACTGCCAATGATTTGCATTTAACAATGATAAAAAGGGAAAAAAAAAAAGACGAATAATGCTTTACAGCTGCATGAAATTAACAACTTAAAAGAAGTAACTTCTAAATTTCCCTCATATATTTAAGTGATTTCAACCATGTGACAAACAAAACAATCTTCCCGAAGAGCACGATCCTGATTAAAAGCTACAGAATTTAGTGTAAGAGAGAAAATGATCACCTTACCTCTGAAGGAAGAGACAACCATCACAAAATTGAAGAAAGGCATCATGAATAGTAGACAAATGAGCAGAAGCATATGATATTTCCGTGTTCAGCACAATCTTTCTTTTCACTGAATTTATCAAGTTGGCAAGCGGTTGGCACAAGAATTTCAAGGCATCTACATATTGTACCGAATGAGTCTTCTTGTTTATGTCTGTACAGCTATCATTTGTTTTCTCTTTGTAGTTTTTACGTCCACCAACCAGTGACAGATCAGTAGGATTGCCCACATCACCTGAGTAACTATCAACCATACCGAGTAAAGAAACTAAACTGTGCCATCTAGTCTCATCATTAAGCAAAGCTTGAAGCTTCCAATCATCAGTTGGATCTTTAACCTTGTTTTCTCCGAACTTGGAGTCGTAAACCGTGATGGACAACCCAGACGAATAAAGCCTAACAATCAGACTGAGTTGTGGCATTGCCTGTCAAGCAGTCAATTTATAAGTTACCTCCCTGAATAAGTTGAAGCGGGTTTAAATGCCAAGGAGGGTAAAAATACCTCGGAGGAAACAGCTGCCATCTCATTTAACTTTTTTGAAACTTTAACACTGTACATGTCTCCTGCTGATCGAAACTTGTGAGCGCAGTAAGAGACTAGATCGACAAAATCCACTTTATCCTCATCAGTTTCAGCCTAAAAACAAGAGAAAATTGTAGAGATTCAATCTGAGAAGCTAGCAGAGATCTAGAAGTCACCCAATTCCAGCAACGGATACAGGAGCAGGTGACACCACAATATATGGAAGAGTTACAATACAATGCAAGGACTTTTTTACAAACCTTGAGTTGGCAAGTTAAGCTGCGTAACAAAGACATTGAAATGTCAATGGTCACTGACATTCTTCTATCCTTTACAACGAACATAACAGAAAGCACCTCGCGAGCAAACTAGAAACAGGCATTGAATTTAACTAAGTATATTAAATGATATCATCTAAAAGAAAAAAGACATCAAAGGTAAATTCACCTTAAAAACTCGATCTTTTGACAATGCAAACTCATAATGTTCCTTCACAGTTGAGTCACAGAAAGAACGCACAAAGTCCACATCAAAACGCTCAGCTTCTCTAACCAGAGAAACAGCACATTTACCCAAATTGGCCACGAGCAATCTATGCAACTTCTCATACGCCTTAGCATCTAAGACCCTGCAACAGTAACAAAACTTCAAGCTCTACTACTTCTCGAAAGAAGCAGCACTAATCTATAATAATCCCACACTAACCTTAACCAGTCTCTAACCTCATCAAGCAAGACAAGTACTTTTCTATACATCTTATCATCTCCTCGCTGACTCATCGCCACAGCCTTGAAAACAGCCGTCACAGCCTCAACTAAAACCATCGCCAGCTCGGCCTCTCCGTCTTGCACTTCCGGCAACAATCGGGACTTAACATTGGAGCCTCTTAGCTTCTCGAGAAGCTTAAACGCTTGGGTGTTAACACTCTCGTAAAAACCCCAAGCATCGAGACAGTAAATCATTCTTAGCCTCTGAAGCTGAACGGTGTGAGGCTTGCAAGCTAACTGAGCAGAGAACGACTCTAAGCAATCCAAGCAGAGCTCATACGTTTGGAAGAGATCTCTCGCTGAATCGCGAGATTGATTTTCGGAACTCGCGGCGGCGACGGAGAGGCGTTTAGGTAGAATCGAGATCGATTTGTTGAGGAAAGGTAGGAACTGCTTGCCGAGGGAGCGGAGGGAAGTTGATTGGAGAGTGGAGAAAGGTCGGAGGTAATCGGAGACGGCGGCGAAGACATCGCCGGCGTGGGAGGATTCGATTAGAGAGAGGAGACGAACGTCATCGGGTGACGTCATCTTTTTGTGGTTTCGAATTGTGTGAGAAGTTTCGGAACTCCCGCTAATCGAAGATGCACCCTTTGTGGAGGTTCTATTTGGATTCAAATCTGGGCTTCATGTACAAGATTGTTTCCACCTTTTGGGCTCGGGTATGATTTTAAAAGCCCATTCGCATAACGAAATTTCCTTTTTTTGACATAGTAAGAGCGCATCTCACCCTTAAGTTTTGTCTATTCCAAGATCAACCTCAGATTCTCAAATAGTTTTTGAACAGTACAATTTATATTTGAAGTTCTACTATTCAAAATTTTATATTGAGTTGTTTTAGTCCTTACCATTATTTATCTTTTAAATAGCAATGTAAATTTCATATCTATCATTTTAGTCCTCGATAATTTTAAATCTATCTAATAAGTCAACATTTATGTTATTTTATATCTTATTTTATCAAATTTAAAATCTTATATTCTTTCAAAATTTTGTAGTTGTATTAATAACAATTATCAATTGAAATAAAACTAAAAATAACGAAAATTTACATAAAATAAACATATTATTAATAATACAAAAATAAATATTTTTATTTATATCCAAACTAAATGAATAAGTCTCTGTTTGCATAATATAAAAATTATATTTTAATATATATCAAAAAGTTATAATAAAAAAATTGACTTCTCAGTAATTACAACGAAAAATGTGAAAAAATTCAATAACCAGTAATATTACAACACATGTATTGACTTTTTATTAATTTAAAAGTAAATTTTGATGCTCAATACCAATGAAATACATGTTATTATTTATAGCAAAATTCTTCAGATAATGACATGTGACACTTGTGGGCATATATTTTAATTTTCAACTGGTTCAAAGTTTACACGATAACTGAATTCAAATAAGTTATGGGACATGTTCTGCTCATATTTGCTGAGAGAAAATAAATTGGATTGGTATATCATGCAATGCACAAGAAAAGTTATGAGGTTAAAAGAGCTGACTTGGTGCTTGTCATACTCACTTTTCACTCAGCCAAATATTTGATCTTGAAATAGAACATAATGGCAGTAAGAACAAGCAGCCTCATCACTCAGTAAGTGAGTTACCAAACATCATTCATAATCATATCAGCAATTGAATGAAGACATCAAATGAAAGCTTTCAGATACTGAAGATAAAAACAAGTCAGTTGGGTTATAGGGTCCGGAATTCCAAATCAGTTGAAAATCATTATTAAAATTCAATTTTGAACTTATAAAAAAAATTATGTGAGTCTGTTTATGTAAATTTTATTGATATATGGATATTACATTTCAGCAAAAAAAAAACATAACTTAAATATTGTAACTCCTAAGAAAAGGGTATAGCTCATACCTTAGATTACAGTCAGTACCCAAGACTCTCCCTCCTTGTTTAATGTTGTCATTCTTGAAAAGCTTTGTGATACTCAATGCCAAACATTTTTTACAATCTAGTGTTAGTTCTAAACATTGCACCATTGCATATAATTTTTTCTTCCCCAGCTTCTTTTCTCCTGCCGCAAAATATATGAGGCTATACTTGGTGGTTTTTCTGACTTTAAGAATTAGCTCAGATAAAAAATCCTTCACCCTCATGGCGAACAGTTTTGCATCCCCTCTCACGTTATTTGGGTTGTGCATAGAAAAAATATATTCGTATTTAGTCCTGACTGGTTGTTCTTCTTTGATGGTATTAATATAGACAAGACATTGATCGTACCAAATTATTCCTCCTTTGTTACTCGGACATCTCTTACGAAACTGCAATATACAACCATATATGTTTATATCATTTTAGATGATGATTTGATATTTAGGTGAAAGCTTTCTTCTCCTATTATTTGTATAGGAAATGATTATTTTAATTATTTGGAGAACGTAAGAAAATAAGTATTTAAAGAAACCACACTTGTATAAATAATTTACAACCTTTAGTATTGTAATTGCATTTAATAAAAACATCTTTAATGTAATTAAATTTCTACACAATTTCAGAATGTGATATATATATTCTTTCATTTCCTATAAAAATATTATACTAGGGTTGAGACGAATTTCAATATCAGAAATTTTAGGATATCCAAACTTTAAAATCAAGGTATCTGGATTTATATCTGGTAGTTACTAATACAAGATTCTATATATATATATATATATATATATCAGATATTCTAGATATCTTAATATTCAGAGTGGAATCGGAGCGGATTTCACATTAAATCCCAAATATTTGATTATTGTCTCATCCCTATTTAAAAAATGTCAAACTTTGTCAGCTGATAACTTTTTCTAATTACTCTAATATGGTTTTTCTTTCATGTAGTCATTTCTATTAAGGTAAATATTTCAAATAGACATTTTTGAAGTTTTTGTCACAAAAATAGATTTCAAAGAAAAAAGGATTAAAATAACATTTTTTATTTTTTTAAAAATTAATATTTTTTATTTCTTTTAATTTTAAGCCTCATCTCCAAAAACTCACCCAATAATTCTAAACCTTAAGTCTAGATTAGTTAACCCAAAGATATAAATATATATTTACATCCTTTAATAAAAATTATTTTGGTCATTTTTTTTTAAAAGTTATTTTAATGATAAAAAAAAGTTAGGTCTATCTTAAGATATTCTTCTTTCTATTTTGCCTCAAATGTAAGGTTTTATATCACTGCAGAAGAAATGTAATATTTGTATCTAAATGTATAACGGCTCATTTACCCCTGCAATTGCGGTTTCAAAGCATGTAAGACATTTAGACCCATAAGAGTCACCACGACACTGAAACTCGACGGTAACAAAATCAGCTGCCGTTGCTCCAACACTTGTGTGTGAGAAACCAGTTACAGCAAAAGGACTTGTACGAATGTGATTGAAGATCCAGTTGAGATTGGCCTCGTAGTCACCTCCAGAGGTATATTTTCCTTGATTAAAGAGGCATTTGTGGTTGAGATACTCATTAGTAAGGTTCAGTGAAGAAACACTCTGCATGATGAGGAATTGCATGACCAAAATAGGGAAATAAAATCGTTTGGATAAAAAATATGAAATTTTCATTGTTATAGATTTTTTTATTCCTCTTAAGTAAATGGTGATTTTTATAAATGAAGTGTCAAGATTGAAACATTTATATAGGAACTCAGAAGAATTTTAAATGATTGGCTCATTGCATAAAAAAAGAAAAGAGTTTGCATATTTTCGGCGGCAGAAATGGAGGGACAAAGAAAAAGTCTAAATTCAAAATGTTTTACAATTTTTGAACTCCTATAAAATCAAACTGATATAAAACATTTTGTGCACCATTCTTGAATTAAATAGGCTTTTAATACTTCATTTGTTTTAGAATTCTCATATGTATTAACTAACATTAAATTTTAATTATAAATAAATCATTTTTAGATTAACTATTTTCACAACATTTAACCAAGCAAAATCTAATATTATTAATTTGTACGAAATTTGCAAAAAAAAACAGTAAAAAGTAAAAAAATATATATAATTTGTTGCTTTTTCAGTTATAAATTTACTATTATTTACTAATAAAAAGTATTAAGTGTGGAAATGTACTTTTATTTTTCTTAAATAGTTTTTTAAAATATGAACTATTTTGATACGGAGTATGTAATAATTTTGTAAGTATAATAAAAATTTGCAAAAATGACCTTCGCTTTAATTTAAAAATGACCATAAATCTACTTAAAATTGCTAATATTATATGTGGATTTAGTGTTTATGCACATTGGCACATGCCAAGACCCGGACATTAACTCTGAGTAATCAAGTTCACATATTATTTTATATTAATTGCTTTTTGACACTATATCAACTGCTTAGTAAAATTGACAAATGAAACCAATGTAACATAGCGAAACAAATTGGATCCATTAAGAGCATGTTTATTGGGGTTTTTTTAGGGGTTCTTAACTTTTCTAAAAGATATTTTTCTATTTTAACTAAAAAATTTAAGAACCGTTTTTAACCAAAATTTTTTTTTTAAAAAAACTAAAAAAAAGTCAAATTTAAATTAAAAATTCTACCTTCAGAGACCGGAGATAAACATAGCATAAACACACCAATAAATCATATTAAATCATTACTCTACTTCTGTTGACAAAAAAGAAAGAAAAGAAAAACCATTACTCTACTTCTTCTTTTCTAACAATCATTACTCTACTTCTATATATATATATACTATATATAGGGAGTTTGTGAATTGTGTACAATAATTTTTTTGTTTTATGTTTTGTTTTATATATAAAAATTTATATACAGAGTTTTTTATTATTCCTCTAAATCATATCAATAAAGCACACCAATAAATCATATTTAATCATTACTCTACTTATGTTTTGTTTATGTTTTATCTATTTTGATGATAAAAAATATTTTAGGTTTATCTTATTATAGTATTCCTCTAAAAGAAAACATTCTTTTTTTTTCAATTCTTTGTTACACTTGATGTAATAGATATCTTTTGACGGAAAAAATTTAATAATCACTAAAAACAGTGGTTAAAATGTGTACCAAAATAAAACAAAGGAAAGAAAATTGAATGCCTAATCCAACCACAATTTAACCAAACCGAACCAAACCAAACCAACCCAAAATGTTCAACCAAATGTGGAACTGAACCATTCGAATTTAGATCAAAAGGCTCTCAGCCTGTCATTTGCTTTTTCGCAAGAGCTTTCTTTCTCCACTTCTCTTTCTCCACAAAATCCACATCCAAGAACCTCGACACAAACTCCCAAACCCTAAAAACATCATCAAAGTTCGTCATAAACCCTAACCTAACACACACCACTGACTCTCTCAAACTCAGGTTCTGTCCGTGTCTCGCTTCATCTCTTCTTTTCTTGTTACCAACCCTACTAATCTTCTGCAAATAAGCACATCGCAAACCTATCTTCTCCCTCTCCGCAAGCCTCTCCACCACCAAAGGCTCGACTTTATCTCCTTGCCAGTCGAAAACGTTGAACGAAACCGACGCTCCTCGGTCTTGTCTCGTCTTTGGTCCGTAGATTTTGACAAGAGGCGCCTCTGTTTGATGAGAGTTTGGATGTTTAAGACTCGTCAACGCTCGAACCAGCCATAAAGTCAAAGACTTTAACCTTCGACTGATCAGTATCAGACCGAGAGAGTCTGCGTGATCTAAACCTCGAAACTCAATAGTTGCCTTATCCTCTTCTACGATTTCAAGGGTAGTTTCGTCATTTTCTCTTATCCAAGAGGGCTCTGCTTTTAAAACCATGAGATTGGTCGGATTCGTGACTGGTGGTTCTGACAAAGCTTTAGAGCTAGATTTCTTGACGAACAAACAACCGAAACTAGTAGGATCATCTTGACCTAAAACCTCTGTAAAAGAACATATGAGAAAATCTGGTTGGAACAGAGAAAGACCTAAAGTCTCCATGTCTTTACAACCTAAAGCAGAGGTATCAAGCAACACATGCCATTGGTTCTCTTGAGCTAAACTCATCCACGTGTAAGAATACGAAGCTCCTGTGACAAGAGACTGTAGTGGAAACACAAAGAGTCCTCTCTTGTCTCTTCTTCTCTTACTCCTCAAGATTGTCCTCTTCAGTTTCTCAGAGACTATCTCAGTGCTGGGCCACGAGAACTCTGCTGATTTGGGCTTTACACCCTTCTTCTCCGAGATTCTGATCATGCTTTCGACTGCTTCGTCTTCGTAGTTGTAGACAGTGAGAAGATTCGGGTTAGTTTTGAAAGAATAGAGTTCCGCTAGGATCTTGAAAGCAGAGGAACGGTCTTGAGTTAGAATCATGTGATATTCAGATTCTTCAAGATTCATAAAACTCATGATTCTATTCCTCATCCTCGTCTGAAACCGAGATTCTTCGCTCGCGAGTGATAACATTTCTTCACCGGAGCTCACTTGCTTGCAAGACAAGGTAAAGAGAGAGTGATTCAAACCGGAGAGTTGTCGGAACTGTGAGTAAGAGAACAAGGGTTGTTGTTGGCATGTGTGGTCTAACAACACGTGGCGAGAGGGGCACGAGAGGTTTTGGTACTCTGTAGATCGGAGATGATCGGCTTGGTTTGTCTGCAAGTAATCAGGAAAAGCTGTGATGAGGTCGTAGAAAGATGTACGGAGACGAGGGAGAGATTCTTGGCTAGTGAATTTGATGTCTTTGGTTATAAAAGAAGTTCCTGGTGTGATTACTGAGAACTCGAACTCTTCTTCTTGTTTATGAGTTACGGAGTGAGATGAGAATGGTGATGAGCAGCAGACATTGAAGCAAGCTTCTTGAATGAAGTGTGAACTCATCTCTTTTGTGTCTCTCTCCTTCTTCTGTTCCTTCTGCTCTTTTGTCTGGAGAAAAGAGATGTGCGCGCGACTTGTTGTAAAGTCAATGAGACTAAATGGTCTTTGATAAAAATTAGAATGTCGTAATCTTAATCACATGGTCAATAAAAAGGAAAAGTTGATGTTATTTTGAAGAAAGGCAACTCATACCTAACAATTGATTCTTTTCAATCTCTGGACAAAACTTAGACGTCGATTTCATTGATATATAATTTATACGAATAGTCATTTTTAAATTAAAATAGCAATTTTAATGTATAGAAAGACTAGGATAGGCTGCTACGGTACAAATTATGGCCACGTTTTTGTGGTATAAGGTCATATAATAGTACTACAATTGTTAGCAATTTAGAACTGATAATGAGAATTGTAAAATAAATATGTTAGGGTAATTTCAAAAGAAAGGAAAAATACAAAAAGAACCGGAAAAAAAAAACAATCAATCAAGAGGTTAGTGTTTTTTTTAATTAAGAAGAGTTGATAGCCAGATGTTTATTGACTGATAACCACTAAAATTATATCCGGGAATGGGATACGTGGTCCACTGCAAAGAAAAATATATAACTTATTGTCCTGAACTCTTTCTCCTTCTTGTCTTAGTTTTTGTTTTGTTGTTTCAAACTAGATGGTTCGGGTTAGGTTCTGACTGGATGAACCTAGGTTCAACTGGCTTTGTAACCAGTTTGTTCCTTGTTTCATCTTCCAAGACAGTTAAGACCAGATAGATGGTACCGGGGATCTTCTTTCCCCAATTGTTGTAATATTTGATTGATACGAAGTAATTTACTTGAGATTTATGACTGTTTACCGTTTTTGTATGTTAAATGTGAATATATATATAATATCTCAATTTGTGATATATTGAAAAGTTTTAAAAAATTAATTTGTTTATATATGTTATCAAAATGTATTAACATTTTTGGTCACATGTACAAAAAGAATTACATAGCTAAACGTGCTTGATCTGGAGTAGTGAAATGATAAGTGACATATTAAAAAGTGATTTATGATATCATGCAAATGAGATCAAAGTACGAGAAAAAGTCATATAGTAACTGCATGGTCAATAAACAAGACTTTCAAACTTTCTGGACAAAAATAATAAACCACATGTAAGAAAAAAAATAAAAAACTGCATGTGAAAAAAATAATAAACTGCATGTGAAAAAATAAACAAGACTTTCAAACCTTTTAGGTTCGAGTCAATCACATGTAACCTAACTCTACCGTTTATCCATTTGATGGCGTTTGTATTTTCATTTTCTCCATAAGGATATTGATGATTAATGAAATTATAATTTAAAGAAAAACAAATTCTGGTCATAAGTGATGTGATTTTTATTTACTTTTTTAGTATATGAAATCACTTATTCTGACCAAGTTTGTATAAGTGAGGATATTGCGTTATTATTCACATTCCTCGGAGTAGAAATGATCGGACAAACTTGTTAGCGGAGAAGCAAGAATCAAAGACTATATTTTTTTTAAATAAAAATTAGATATAGACAGACAAAATTGATTTTCGGAGCATCGAATCGTGTGACCACTAATTGATTTAATGTAAATAGATAGACAAAAAAAATGTTTGAAACTTTGTTGATACTTCTTACCTCAGCGAGAAAAGTCTTTTTACGTTAATCTACAGAAGTTATAATTTATGCTTGTAAAACCCTTAAGACAGGGTAAAAGACAGAAAGTGGATGGCGTTTTGATGCACGTGAGAAAGTAGAACCTTGAAGGCGACGCGGTTTGGACTTGGTCAATCTCTCGTGTTTACATTACGTTTTAATAATCAATCTTAATGATACTTACCACAACCAAGACATCTAAAGTACGCATGTGTGTGCGTTTATACATATTTTACGTGTCCATATATATATATCATCCACTCCTGACTCCACCAGCATGGGATGTTGGGTGATACAATAACTTGCATTATCATTATTATTTATGCTAAAGCAATAACCTGCATTATTGATTGTTTCTTTCAAATAGAGTTTTTACTGCTATCCGAAATATATATATCTTACGGATGGTTAACAAACCTATCACATCTTTCTAGTATATCAAAATTTATGTATGTATACCAAATCAGCTTCATCAATTTCTCAAATTTACTAACGTATTCTGCTATTTACGTAGAGTGTAACTGGTAACCATAATAAAAATATTAGGAATGGATAAGAAAAAAATGAGTAGGAATAAAATTTGTGGAATGATGAAGAATGATGATTCCTTATCAAAATTAATAAGGAACAAATCTGTTCTATAATTCTCTACAAAAAAAAAAACGAGAAAGAATGAAAAGAAATAACGATTCTTCATGAATGGTAATTTTTTTAAGGAATGTCAAGGAATATAATGTTCCTCATTGTTCCATTGGTTACCATTTAAAGCCGTAGAGAAACATACAGTAACATCATTCCACTTTTTTTTGGTCAACATAACATGATTCCACTTAAACAAAACAAATTCTTATTATCTCCTTCGCAAAAATAAAAGAGAATTATGAATGCAACAGAGATAGCTAGAAATCTTTGGATACAACAATATTTTAGTTTTGTTGAAAACTAAAAACCATTTAGAAAACAGAAAATACATCATTATTGTTATGTTTGCATATACACAATGTATGTATGGAGACAATTATAAATCATGAGACAAAAATTTGTGGAGGTTACAACAAGTACTAGCTATATCTTTAGCAAAAATATAAGAAAATGTAAAAGGATAAGCTGAACTTATTGCTAGTGACGACTTACTTCAATTTTCAACTGAACCGAATCACAAGTTTATAATGATCTATATATTTTTGTCGCTATTTTAATCCGTGTGGCATCCACTATGAACACAAGGAAACAAACAGAAAACAACAAGAAAATGTTCGATCAAAAGAAAAATGTAAGCTAATATTCAAGAACGTTTTTTATTGTAACACATATTCAAGAACGTTATTCATAAAACATAAAACATGAAAAATTGGAAAACGAAAAAAAATCTGAAAATCAGTTTTTATATTCTGAAAGAAACTTATTTGATTATAAAAACTTAAAAAGAGAGCAGCTAACGTGATGAAATATCAAAGTATAAATTTTAATTATAACCAATATGAATAGGATCCTCCAATGTCCATTGCACAATAACGTCCTGTCATGACGTGATGTGTGATAAATGACATGTTTATTGAAAATTTCTTAATAAAAATTATTATTTTTTTTTAAATGTTTTTTAATTTTAAATTAAAAAAATTAAGAACTATTTTTTAAATAAAAGATCTCAGAGTTCGTCTCTTAACAATTTTTTTATTGTTTTTTGAAAAGAAATAGTCAAATTATGTTTGGCTCTATTTATTTCATAAACGTTTGGCTCTATTTTTCTTTGTCATGCTTTATTGCTTGAATATGATATAGCTAAATGTATAGAGACAAATTTGTTAAAAAAAAGAGTACTAGTACAAGGAGTTATAAGTGAAACAAGTAGCTACGATGGACACAACACAAGTGACCAGAGACGGAAGCAAAGTGACATTCAAAAGCATGTCCCGTCCAAAGTAACCGGCCACGGTAATAGTCACGTCAGCAATCACACGTGCGATCGTGCCAGCCTCCGTCGAAAGCAAGCCTCCGTTATAAGTCCCTCTCGATAGCCTCGACGACATAACCCTCGAGAGCAACGACAAGTTAACACCTGCCAAAATCAAGAAACGTTTCAGAATCTTGAAGGGTTACATTACATAGAGTATTATTATCATTGTTTTTTTCACCTTCAAGAACTTCTGCAGAGACAAACATGATGAGTCCGGAACAAACGTATTGTGGCACAGTGTACGGGACAAGGACATTGAAGCTGAGGAGTATTCCGACACAAACCATAATCTCCGACACCAACAGAATTTGCCTGTTGAGGTTATGACTTTAGGGTAACTTGTATTACAAGAAATCATTAAGACAGAATATGAGTGAGAAAACTACTTACCGGTCTTCAAACATGTTGCTGATATAGCTTCCAATAACTATGTTTACAGGAAGAACAGTGAGACCGAGACAAGCCAAGAAGATAGCAACCGAGCTAGTGGACCAACCAAAGTAGTAAGTGGTGATGACACTAGATTCAGAGAGAAGAATCTCCATTGCATACTTTAGCATGAAGTATATCAATAGTTGAACCTGAACAATCAATTTGATCATTTTAGTATTTCACATTTATATTTTCAGAAGTTAATTTTGGGGGTTTCATTTTACCTTTACTGAAGGTGTAAGTAACCTATAAGCAGCTCCAATGGAGTTAACAGGTGCACGAGATTCCTCAGAAACTTCTTCACTTCCATCTTCATCTTCATCTTCAACCTGTTCTTCTATCTCTTCTGATGTAATCAGCAATGGTTGTTTAATACCATTCTCCAGATTCTCATCTTGAACAGCTTCTATCACTCAGCACCAAATCAGATATTAACTTCTATTGGTTTGGCAAAGAGAGAGATTTAGTACTTAGACATACCAGAGTTATTAGAATCCTTTGAAGTACTATGACTCTCCACAGGCTGAAGAGCCGGCTCCCGGAACGATATAGCTAACCAGACTAAGTACATAAGCCAAGCAATGGCCATAACCCAACCAGGCAATGTGTTTTGGTTAAACGTAAGCTTATAGATCTTGAATCTGGTCTGCAATAGACCAGCTAGTGCAGGACCACATGCCATTCCTAGAGCACTTGCACTTACAAAACCAGCTGAAGCCTGCATCCTGATCTTTAACGGTACACAGTCACTTATATATCTCCTGTTCACTGCTCTCGCCGATCCCAATCTGTAGTAAGGGTTTACAGTTTAGAGTTTAGGGATGAATCAAACGTACCAATCTGCAAGTTATTCAAAGTACTTACCCGCAGAAAAGCCGACCAATCAAGAGAACTGCTATTGAGTTGAAGTCAAAAGCCAATGCATACAACAAGTTACCAATGAAGAGGACAATGCTACTGAATATAAGCGGTTTAAAGTAAGATTTGTTAGACCAGGCGCTGAAGTAAACCGAAGAGAAGAGCTGAGCCACAGCCATAGCACCAATCACTACACCACACACTGTAGCTGCTGCACCAAGGCTCATGGAATAGTCATCTGCTGTTGGTACAATGATATAGGTATTGACCATATAGAGAAACGTGTTGACAAGATTCAACAAGAGAGACATGAAGTGATATCTCCTGTCTTCTTCAACCGCTTCTTCCTCGTCTTGTGGACTAGGTAACTCTTCTTGCATGATAAACGCATGCTGAGCCATGAAGTTCAAGAAGTTCGTTGAATGTGTTAGCCTATCCACTGCTGCTCTAATGGAGTCAACTACAGGATCTTGAAGAGGGAGAACAGGCTGATCATAGATAGATAAGTAGCTTCCTTGACTGTTTTGAAGTTCGTGAAGGTTGCGAGATACAGCTCCAACAACAGCTCCAAGACCCTATAAAAGATCAACCATAAGCTTGGAAAGTAAGAGATGTATAGTTACAATTTTGTACTTACGACATGTTTATAGACTTGTTGAAGCTCAGAGTAAGGATGGTTAGCGCGAGTCTTGACATAGTAGTTTGTGAATCTGTAACCAAACCGTTTATCAAACTTCTTGAGTATTTTACGGACACCAATAGCATTCATCTCAACGAAGAAGAGTAGCTTGAGAAGATCATGACCAACAGCTCTATAACCATCCTTTAAATTAGCTACTTGAGATATATCAGGCTCTTCTTGAAGAGCATCGTGTGATTCTCTCAGTCTCTGTAGCCTACTTGCAAGCAATCCTTGTTGCTCCAACATGAACAGTGCGACTTTCTCGATCTAAGTATGGCGTTTAGATTCAACACTTGTGTCTTAAAATGAACCCAAAAAAAACTGTGGTATGAAGGAAGTAAAATGAAACACACCTGGTTATCAAGCATCCTTGAGAAATCTTTAAGAACTTGGCGGCGCTCTAGGTTCCCTCCTTGTAACTGGCGACCGTATTGATTCACTTTCTTCTTCATCAGTTTGTAGTTGATGTAGTATCTACAAGGGATCATGAGTCACGTATTAGGACTAACTTTCTCAAAAAGTTATACATAGAGAGAAAAAAGAGCTTACCCTTGCCATTCTTGAATGCTCCGTTCCTTGAGCTTTTTCCCAAAGGCGACCATCTTCTACAATGAAAGGAAGTCACAAAGTTTGAAGAATAACTCTCCCTCCTTAGTAGATCGTTGAACTAGTAAAACTATGATCTCCCCTCCTTTCTAGATCAATGAAGTTGCGGAACTATAAGGTAACACACTGAACTTATCAGTGAGACATGTTGCTACAAGTAAAAAAAAGATTGGAGCTAAGACTCATATGAGTTTGTGTATTTAAATGAATGATTCAAGAACAGGGACAACTAGGCCAAAAACTATACTAAACTGAACGTTTTGAATATATGAACAAACCTCTTGTGGTCTTCTTCTTCCTTGTTCTTGTACTAGTTATTGATGTATTCAGATTCTGCAGCGACTAAAAGACTTGAATTGTAGAAGCTAAGCATATAGTACTAGGAATCACCAATAATTCACATAATTTATGCTTCAAAGGGACAAGAAAGGAGTGAAAAGATCACCCTAGTAATCAACAAAGAGAAGGGAGAAGACCTTTGTAATTTGTGAAACAGAGAAAACAGAGCCTCGAAAGTTGAAACAACACGAGATATCTCAAGAGAAAGAGAGAGAGAAGGCAGCAAACTATTATTTGATGAGGACCGAACTAGGATTCCGTGAGAAAAATAAACTAAAAAGAAATGTAAAGAAGAAACCAAAAAGGAAAGTACAGAGTGTGGCTCTGAGGTTCACAGGTTCACTCTGAGGTTCTGTGAGAATTCACGTTTGAACCATTCTTTATAGAGCTTGATTGGTAGAGCATTAGCATAAGCATTATGCTTTCTATTATCAAATCAACATTTATCTGAAAAACATTTAGAAGAGCATTTACTAAATGTTAATGTTCTCCAAATTAGACTCAATGCTCTCATATGAAGCTTTTGGAAGAGCATTTGTATTTAGAATGTATAAAAATTAAAAAATAATTATATATAATTGATTTATTTTTATTTTTAATATATAAAAATATTTTTATAATAAAATAATATAAATTTATATTTTTAAAAATAAAACTTGCAGTTAAATATTTTTAACTTTTAAAAAAAACAATATTTCACATTTAAAGTATAATATAACTTATATAATTACACATATCATTCATTATTTTAAAAAACAAGAATAAAATAATATATATTTATTTATATATGAAATATATATATATATATTATTTAGACACTAATAAATAAATTATAAATCATATATTAATTTCTATAGTAATTTTATATATGAATCATTTATTACTCTATAAATAAATATTGATAATTTATATAGAAAGTTTATAATTTATTTATTTATATTTTTTCTTTTATTTTATAATATTAAAAATTATGTTATATCCAAATATAATTCAATCTTTTAACATAAATTTTACATTTTTGTAAATATAATATTTCACATATAAAACATAACATAATTTAAAAAATGAATAATTTTTTTATTTGTAATAACAAATAGATTATTAATATAGTATATATAGATATTATTTCAAAATAAATACATTACACTTCTATGATAATTTTTAAATTGTATACTGTTAATGCTCTACCAATTACTTTATTAAAAATTTTAATGAAAACATACAGCTTCTGTATCATACTGCTTTTACAGCATTCTGCTAATGTTTTATCATTGTACGCCATAGTAAAGGAAGAAGAGGTAAGAAGAGATCAGTGTTGCAGCCATTGTGGGCTCCATCTTCTTTTGTCTTAACCTCAACTTTAATTCTTTTTCCTTTTGTTTTTTTTAGTCAGTGGGATAATGATTTATCTTGGTAACATGAATTTTACCTTTGTTGCAATAATAAGCAAAATTGTTTTTCTTTTGCCAGCATATATCTATTGCAACTGCGTGTGATATGTTGAATTTTGGCATAAAAAATCAAAGAATTTACATATTTTCTGAGTATTTTTTGTTTCTTCTTTGCATGCCTTGTTTTTCTTTTTTTTCTTCAAAATACCAAGTTAGTATTGTCTCTGTTTCCTTATAAATGTCATACACGTTAAACTATGTTTATTGTAAGTGTCGTTTCTATTTTCATTATAAATATTTGATAGTTTTTTAGCTTTTTGTTCATTAACTAGTAAATAATAATGAAACATGATTTGTCGTTCTTCTTTTACACGTGGGATCTACATTCTCTCTTGCTTTAGTATGTAAACTCATGATTCATAGGAAGAACTCTTAACATCTCCTTCCACTTACTGTTTGTTTGGATGAGTTCATAGCGTCCAATGATGGACACTACCCACGGCATTAAAATTCAAGAGATACATATTTTGTTTTCATGCTTATGCGGTTAGATGTAATGCGTTTTGCGAATATTCAACTCATTAACCTCTATAATTGTTTCCCTTGTCATGTACTATTAACAACCCTAAGCGAATATATCATCTTAAGTACTTTTTCCCTTTGTGTTTTCTATGAAATATTACAATTTTTTTAAAAATAATTGATTTTATTGAATTACTATTGTCAAAAGTTATTAAAAATAAAAAATTGTAGAAAACGATATATTTATTATATAGTGATTTAGTGTTAATATATGTGAAAACTCCAAAAATCCTATCTTTATGAAATAGAGGAAATATATCAAAATTAAGTTTTAGAAATGTTTCATTCTCTATAAGATAGTATTTGCATGCATATTTTTTTGGTCCAATTTACTCTTTATGCAAGAATTAATTATCATTATAAAAAAATAAAGGATCCATTTGATGACCATCCAGTGTTGTCGAATGTCGTCACTCTTAAATGTAATCTTCTTTATGCTCATTGGTCAGCAACTAATAATGATACAAACATGTAACTACAAGGTACAGTATATTTTAAAGACAGTCAAGATAACGATACACACCTGTGATATATCAACATGTAACACTCGGTATATTACAAGATTCAAACGTAACATACAAGATTTAAGTAGTATTCTATGGCCGTTAGGGTGAAGTGAGACAATTCTACAATTTTGGTCAGCAACTAATTGTTGGAACTATTTTTTGAACATTATAAATAGTGTATTTATATGTCAAAAATAAGTTTTATTTGATTTGAGAAATGGAGATACAAAGTAACAAATACACACATTGAATATTTGATTGAATTTGGGTTTTGATTTGTTAGTTGGACTACATGTTCATTAACATAATTTTATAAACCAAATATATATTGATTTTTTATATTGATAAAATATAAAAAAGAATTTTTTTTAAAGTATATTATTTGTTTGATTTAGTCAAACAATAATAATTTTTAATCTTTACTTTCTTGGTCAAAATGTGAAATATATTCACAAAATAGTTGACAAGAATTAAACTCTCCATTAGTGCACCATGGAGGTTTCATTTTTTTGTTGAAAATGAAACTTTGTGCTTCTCATTATTTTTCTATAAAATGGCTTGTTAGCATTATAGAAAAAGAGATCCAAGAGATTCAACAATAAAAATTCACTCTCTCCCACTTAGAATAGTTATGTTAGTATTTTTTTTTGAGTCTAAGAGTACAACACAAAATTAGAGTTGATAGATTCTGTTTTTCGGTGATGGTAAACATAAACAATGTTGCAGTTGTATCTTGAGAATCTAAGCGCTATGCAACCGTCACACTACGGGGCGTTTAAAGATTTAAAGAAAGAGATTAACCATCTCGACTCTATAATTCTTCTTTATTCATTTGTTTCGGTATTGTAATTTTAATTTATATTCTTAATATCTTTATAAATATCAGTTGTCTCCGTTGTAGTAAAATAAAGTTCCTACACTAATAATATACAAACATGTAACTACAACGTATATTTTACAGGCATTCAAAGACGATACACACCTGTGATATATCAATATGTAACACTCGGTATATTACAAGATTTAAATTAACATACAAGATTTTAAGTAGTATTTTATTGCCGTTAGGGTGAAGTGAGACAATTCTACAATTTTTAATAAGTTCGAAAGTTAGGATCTAAAATTTTGTCACCATATCTTATTAGTGAAAGATAGAAAGCGTAATATATATATTCCCTAACCAAGGATGACGTATAAAACCCCAAAAATCAAGTTCCCATGTGCATGCAAGAAGTGTCAAAAGCTAAATGTGATCTACCCACAGACAACGAACAAATTTTCTCGTCCATATAAGGACAAAATATATTAAAAAGTGATGGTAAGTGGTGGGTGGCATTGATGTGCACTCCTTATAGACATCTGTACTGTATTGAATTTTATTCACATTTTCTCCATGATTCACATATGTCGAATTTTCTTTTCACAAAAAATGTGAATACAGTTGCCTTTTTTGTCTATATTCATACAGCAACGGGTTCTTATAGTTACTGCCTAGTGGTTATGAAGGACATACTGTATATGGATTATTCATATATGGGAATTTGATTTCAATGGTCGCATCATATACTTTCTCTTGGTCTTTTCCTTGTTTCCTCACTCGCGGTTAGAGCATGATTAATCAGGGTTTTAAAAATTGTGTTTTTAGCGAAAAATAAAAAATTATTTCTTAACTTTCAACTGAAAAAACTCAGAATCGGTTTTTAAATGGTCTTATGACTTTCTAGAGCTCCTTTCTCGCATGAACTGGTTCTTCTGCCAACAATGTAGCCTGAGTTGGTTATTAAGATTGTCTACTAAAACGGTAAACATTATCAGCATCCATGACTAGATGGTGACACCGAGACTGGTCATGCGTTTCTTTTATGGTCACTTACACTCATCAGAAGATATTATCTTCATTCCTTGTTGATTCCAGTGTAAGCTTAGCCACATATTACGGGGTGATTCATTTTCTGGCCACCCGGGGAGTTTTTTTGGCATAGTAGTCATATGTGACTTTCACCGGTGCATTGATTCTTATGTTGCTGTGGGAACTCGCCAAAGAAATATATATGTATTCAGCATAAGCTCCATGCATGCAACCTCCGGTTCCACCTTTTCATATATAATGTTGTTTGCCTTTCCTTAATAGCAATGTCGTTGATACCAATGGGCTTACAGTTGATGTTAGGAGTCTTCAAGTCTCTTAAGGCAAATGTTGTAGTATAAAAGATTGTCGAACCAGTTCTGAGAAATATAGAAGCACTGAGAATGCAAGTCCTAGCCTAATCTAAGTGCGACTATGTGATTGATTTGGTTTTGAATTATGACTAAGATGAAAATGAAATGATAGAATACTAAGTGCGATAAATGAAATAACTTGACAACTAAGATAAATGAGCTCTCATGGGTAAAGGGGAATTAGACCTTGGGTGATCAAGATTCGAACTAAGGATGGCGAGTGATTAATTAAACTTTCAACCTTAAGCCTAGACACGATTCTAAACAAGCTCTATGTCTAGATGAATGTCCATTTACTAACATAACTCAAGCATCAAATGTCTTCGGTTGAATGTTATGGAAGTAATCATTAAGGATAAGTCTACTAGCTATTTTAACACCTCTAACAACAAGTGTTCTTGGTAAAGAATGTTAAAAGCTTAGAAGAGTTGACTCCGGCATTTCATCAAACACCTTGTGGGTGGGAAATGCCTAAAGATCAACCCTTGAGTGGCCAACTCAAAAGTTGCATTACGATTACTCTACTAGCAAGGAACAAGAGAAATCTACACTAAAACATCCCAGATATAATCTAATCACCCTTAATCTCCCTAATCCATGAATTCAAGGGTGGTTTACTCACTAATCATCATGACTCCTCTTAAACCCATATTGGATTCAAGCTTAATCATATAAGTGATGGAATAGACAAGTAACAACAACAAAATAATGAAACAATGAACTAGAAGATGAACTTTCCGAAAGGTTTTTGTGTTTTTTTCTAGAACAAAAAGATAAATCCGCCTCAAAACGGCTTACAGAGGTACTTAACTTAGGTTTAGAAAATGTAAAACAATAAAACAAAATGACCAAAAGGTCCCTGAAATAACTTGAGATTCGTCTCAGTAAACACGCAGCGACTTGATGTCATTGCTCCGGAAGGATCGCTGCGAAGCCTCTCTTCGCATCTTGGTCTGCGAGCGACCTCTTGCCATCGCTCTGGAGGTCGTTCCGGTTTGGAGCGACCTGGCATGGTCGTTGCGGGCAGGTCGCTCCAGGGTCCTCCACATGCCACAAAGCGACACGACGCCGAGCGACCATCGTGCCTCATTGTAGAGGTCGCTTTGGATGGGAGCGACTTCATGAGGTCGCTCTGGCACGTAATTCCAGCTCCGCTTGTCCTATGATCACTTTTAGCTCCTTTTTTAGCTCCAACCATCTTTAAGAACTCCAAAGATACTCCAAAACCTGATAAGAAGTCATATGTGCAAAATGCAACCTAGAAATGACTAAATCCTAGTCTACATGATCAAAATGCATGTAAATGAGTAGATAAAATAATGAAAATATACAAGACATCAGCAGTTTAACAGTGATCAATATTTCATTTCCAGCAAAATAAAACAAATTTTCATTACTCTATTTGCTTTTTTTTGTTAATCCAATATTATTCTATACAACCCTTTGAATATAGAATATGTAAAAATAGATACTAAACCAATGACTTTCTCTCTTCTTCGTCTCCTCTATCACCCTCACCCCCATCGTTCCTAACAGCTTGTCTCGCCTGAATCTTGGCCGGAGGTTTACTATCCATTGGAACCATCTTCAATACAATTCCCATTGCTATCAACAGCAATCCTGATCCGTGCTGTTCAGTTAACGGCTTTGTGAATATCAAATACGATAGCAACAACGTGACCCCTTTCCTCGCTGTTGTTATCTACACACACAAAAACGTTTTAAAACAGTGACATGATTTTAGAACGCATGTTCAATGTAATAATGCAAGTAAGGGTTTGTTAGGACAAGATTAAAGATTATACCAAGGCGGTTGTAGCGGCTCCAAAGAGTGCAATGAGCGATAGAACAGAGACTTGACCGATGAATGTGGCCATGGCTTCGAATACAAGCACTCCATACACATACGGATGCTGCAAAATTAAACAACGGAGAGTTGATTTTTTAATACACCAACCTACGAATCATTAAACCGTTAGTATTAGAAAAATACACGTTGGTACTTTACTTCTTTTTGGTACTTAGATTTCATTGATTCCTTAACTTCCATTATTATAAAAGATAAATTGGCTTTTAAAAAGTTGGCAGGTTTAGGCACGTCCTGGTCAATGATTTCATTTAGACGGTACTAAGAATCCGACAAATTTTGACTTTTTCATTAAACCGAAGTTGACCCGATTTGAACCATGAACCAGGAACTAAATCGGACAAAAAACCATGAAACAAGAACTTTCATAGCTAATAAAAAGTCCATTATTTGTCACTTTGGCTCAAGTAGACTATGTCATAATGGTGTATAAACGAAAAACTGAAGGGGGTTAATTTTGTTTGGTTAATCTTTACGGTTTACCTAAACCAAACAAAAACAGAGGAATGGACTTACTTGTGAGCAAGCAGTCCATGCACGGAAAAGCTCTCCGGTTAAGACCATGGGAACAAACAAGAACGGCAAGCCAACAACCGTTGAGCAGAAAAGCATCTCCATCTGGCACAATATTACACGTTACAAGAATCTCAGACGCGAGACAAAGCAGAACGGTACAAGAAAACCGAAAAGAACCGGGTTTTTGTTTTTTATTTAGTGTATGTTTTCTTGCCTGAGTTGTCTCGGGATTCATTGTGAAAATGGCTTCTTGAAGATTACCCAAGAAAGCATCCATGATCAACGCACCAGTAATCATCAAAATACCGATCATACTGAAATTAGGAGACATTTGTGCGTCTGCTAATGTGAAAAGGATCAAACCAAGAACCAGCAAGAACGCTGAAATGTATTCATGGACCGGGTATTTTCTTCTCAAACCGGGTATGAACGCTCCCATTATCATCACCGGCAACACCTAAACCGTCATTTTGATCACTCTCTGAACACTAGTAATGAATTTTGGGAATTGTGGAAACTACCTTGGTGGATTTGAACATGATTTGAGCAGGATAGTTGAGATAAGCCAAAGAACCTTTGGTTAAACCATGTGATCCCATGAGAACAGCAGAGAGTTTGACATAAGTTCTCATGGGATTCACAATATGTTTTGTGGTGAAGCCTTGAAGGTAGATGAGGAACAAGTAGACAAATCCTTGTATAAACGTGAAGTACCAACCAAAGCTACAAAAAGAGAGAGAACAAAAACACCAATGTTAAGTTTCTTGTCTTGTTTAAAAAATCAAAAGTTGAAGTAAAATGAAGTTGACTTTACCTAAATTGGAGCCGGTTATAAACATATTCCTGTAAAAATAAAAATCAAGTCAATAATCAATAAATTCTCCAAAGTCTGTTTTTCTTTACAAAATATTCTTTTTCTTGGTTATATTCATATTAGATGATTTGGTAATTTAGATTTATGAAATGTATAGAAAGAAAGCAACAAGTTTGTGTGTGTCCCAAAATTTAGCAAAAAAAAAAAAAAAGTTTGTGTGTGTTTGGAGAGAGTTAATTCGTCATGCAATTTTCTCCTTCCTCTGTTTTTTTCCCCTTAAGAGACCAAATCATAAGAATAAAAAAACTTAAGATGCATATTAGTTTGAATGTTAGATATTTCCATTGAGAATTATGCGGATTTATCAACAAAAATGATTCTACGTTATCAATATCGATTATATTTCGGGATTTTCAAAATCAAAATTAGAACAGAAAATAAACTTTAAGAAAAAAAAGGGAGAAAAGGAACCTCGCAAACTCCGTTAACGAGGTAGCCAAAGAAGAAACCAGAGGTGCAAATGAGAAACTGTTGCCAGGTTGGTCGATCAGACAGAGAGATTCCAAACAGAGTTCTTGATTGTTCCTCCTTCTTCATTTTTCTTCTTCTTTAGAAAAGTAAGAATCGAAGATTTTTCTAAGAGTAACTCTTAACAAAAAAAGAGCCAAAACAGAAACAGAGAAAATATAAGTAAGAACCCTCTCAGGAATTGATCAAACACATGTAAAGTGAGCCATAACGGTATCACTCCTCGAAATAACCAAAAAGGGTAATCACAAAACCAAACCAAACCAAATTCTTCTCTTCTCAAAGTCTCTCTCAAAACTTGAAAGAAGAGAGAGATGGTATGGGGAAAGAAAGAAAAGAGGTTTTAAAAGAGAATGAGAAAACACATGAAGAGGAAGCAAAGAGCGCGTCAAGACTTACCACTTTGTGGCACGTTTATTTTTCTTCTCTATAGCTGTTCTCTCCCATTTTTGTATGCTTCCCTAATCTCTTTTTCTGTTCAAGTGTTTCGAGCATCTACAATAATGATACTTTGGAGTCTTTGAACTTCTTTTTTTTTTCTCTAATTATTATTTTTTTCAAATAAAAAAAATATCAATTAATTGTGGACCGCCACGTGTCGCGATAAACTACAACCAGTGCAAAAATTCATTAAAAAGTCTTTATTTATGGATTTTAAGGATTGAATCTTTAACTATTAGTGAGATCTATCGATTATTTAATTTTTTTTTTCTAAAGATTCCCCCTTAAGGACTTCCGTTGCGGATGCTATTAGGGAAAAATAAGAAACTGTTTCTTAACTTTTAACTGAAAAAACTAAAAATCGGTTCTTAGCTTAAGGGGGAGTCTTTAAGAGAAAAATAATTAAATAATATCTTACTAAAAGTTAAAGATTCGATCTTTAAAATTTCTAATTAATGACTCTTCCTTAATGAGTCCTTGCACTGTTTGCGGATCCCCACGACACGTAGCGGTCCGTGATTAGTTAAAAAAATTTTATCTGAAAAAGAAAAAAAGTAATTAAAAAATAAAAAAATAAAGATTGTAATAGAAGTATCGCCATCCATTGGAGATGCTCTTACTTATATAAAAACTCATTCTCAAATATCTCTTTAACATTTGCATTACCCACGTGGCATCTCTTTTTCATAGCATGACCTCATGTATTCCAATTATGACAATATCCCATCAGATTGAATTTTAATAGTATTTTTTTCATCTGAATTTAATTCATAAAACTAAAGAACATACAAAGATGCAAATTAAGATCCGGTAGAAACAATTCAACATCCCGAAAACGTAGCTTACACACGGGAATCACAAACCCAAACAACGGGAATCACAAACCCAAACAACGGGTCACTTAACATAAACCATTAATAAAACTAGCTTGATCTTTAATCATGCTTCCAATCCCGTTAGCAGTCTTTGAGAGTGAAAAAAGGAAGACTTCTAAGCAATGACCAGTCGGATATCTTGCCGAGAACCATACAAGAAAGCGAAAGAAATGCAATGGCCTTCACAAAACACACAAGAAAGCCTGAACCTACCCTTCAGGGCACCAAACCAGAACCAATAAGCCTAAAACTAACCACCTACCAAGAAACAAACAAGCGGACACCTCAAACTTAAGCTCCAATCTCAACTGAACCTTCATCAGAGACAAAAACACCTCAATCTCTTTATATTGCTTCAAACACCCGAAGCCACCGAGGAGCAAGAGAGGCACATTACCAACCGGAAGAGAACCATATTCAAAGGCCAGGAGAAAAACTCCAAAACAGGGAGAGAGAGGCGAGAACATACCTGAATTTTCTCAAGAGAGTTAGGCTTGGACCACTCACAACACACTAAACGCACACACAAGCACCATCAACACACCTCCGCTTACACCATTGCTGAGACCAGACTGAGAAGACAAATTATATGACCCAAAAGAACTCCGTACGCGCCTCCACCATCGTGAACAAAAGAACAGATCTGAGAGGTGAAAATCAGATCCTTGCAAACTAAATCCTAAAAGCCGACTCTACCATCAATCTAAGGCCCTCTAACCTTGCCATCCCTCCAAAAAACTTTCGACATCCACCACTTCCCAACCGCAGAGGTCAGATCCAGAAGAGATTTCGCCGCACAACACCAGAGCTTTGAACATGTCGGCAAGAGGAGAATAGAGGTGATGATGGAGCAATTGAAAACAAGGGAAATAGGTTCCGACGCCGGCAAAGGCCGACGCCGGAGAAACGTAAACTAGATCTAAGGGTGTTAAATTTCTAGTGAAGCAAGCTGTTGAGGAATTTTTAAAAAAATTTAAAGTTTAATAGTATAAAACTAGATTTTATTAGTCAAAACTTCAAATTTTATTTAAAGTTTGAATTGATTATTTCGTATATTGAAAGACAGTTAAAGCAGTTTTCAGAACAAAAACTTTTTTTTTCAGAACTAAAACTTCTTCTGTAAAAGAGAAAAGAAATAGAGTGACACCTTTTACAATAACTAATCTTTGTATAAAAAGCAAATAAACAGTGTGGCATGTTCACACTTTTGAAAAGTAAAAGGAGGAGACTGGAAAATAATATCAACGTGTGCGCTTTCCATATTTGATTAAAGCAAAGTTGTTATCTCGAGAGAAGAAGAAATAATGATTCGATGAATGCTGCTGCTTATTTAGTCAACTCTTTGGTTTAAGATAAATGAGTCATTTTCCCAATCTACACCATTACATTTGTCTTTCATAATGGTTTACCATTTTTTCTTGATATTATTCAATTTCTTTCGCAAGAATTTACGTTAAATGCCTTAAGCATAGTTCTGAATCTCATGAGTAGCACAAACTAGGACCCGTTTCAGCCTTCTATTTTTATTCCTGTTCATCACCATTATGTATCAAGCAATTAAGCCCACACATTTTCTTGACCAACATAAAATCTTAAACATTAGCATGAAAGATTAAAACTAATGAAATCAAATATTGAATATTGGCATATTTGGAAGAACAAAAATAATTTGAGTCAACAGGAGCTATATTTCTTGAAGTGGATGTTTTGGTATAATTAGGTGGCGGCCAATACAGATTAACAGTCGATAATAGAAGTTTTCATTAGTTTTAAACGCAGTTAGGACATTTTTATCTCTACGCCATAATTACTCTAAAATAAAGTAAAAATAGAGTAATGAACAAAAAATAGAGTAATAAACAAGAAATAAAATTTTATTTTATAAATGGAGCAATGCTTTATCTTTTTACTCGTTACTTTATTTCATACTAGTTGCATAGCCCCCGCGCAAGCGCGGGGCCGGCTATGTTATTGACTCGTTGTGTGTTTTGTGTACGGGATTTTGTTGTTTGTTTGTTTTAACATTCGCTATGTAATTTTTTGTACGAGATTATTTGGAACAAAAGCTTTTGATAATATTTTGTTGTTTGTTTGGTATGGTAACTTAAAGTTCATACTCTGAGTGGTTTAATCATTAATATTACCTTGATTGTCAATGATAGATTGTAGCTGAAAATCGACGATGGATTATTTTGTGTGTTGAGTCTGTGGTTGTAGATTTAGAGTGTTTGATGTGAATTTTCTCTTGACAATCTGTTTGGTGTGAGAGTAGGTGACAAAGAAGTACTTCGTTATTCATGCTTTCGTTGTGGGAGCATATGGTATTATTCATATGTTTATGTATGGTGTGTGGGTTTTTTTCTAACTATTTTTACGTTTGTTTCTAAGGACCATTTATTTATGGGCGTTAAATATTTGGAGTTAAGGACTATTAATTTACGGTTTTTAATTGTTTCATTGTTACTTTTTTATGAAGACTATGCTAATTATATTTAGTCTCGGTATTGGATCTGTTTTTGTAGTTTGCGTTTATTGAGATCTTTGCATGTTTTTGTTTCCTTATATGTATATGTTCTTTTTTCTCCAATGAGGTGTTCGTTCGTTATTGCATGTTTTAAAATGCACTTACAAAAGTAATGTTCATAGCACATTTATTATCTTAAAAAAAAATAGAATGGCAATAAATTATCTTCCAAAAATTTAATTACTTTTCAAATCTATATAATAGAACATATTTACAAAATCTATACTATTATTTGAGAAGTGAATTTGTTTACTTGTCATGTTTTCCGTGATTTTAGTTAATTTTACTTATTTGTCATGTTTTCCATAATTTTAAGTTATTTTATTAAATTAAAAAGATTTTATCATATATAAAAAACAGTTAATTAATTATTGAGTATTTTAAAAGCATGAAAATAATTTATTCTAATATTTTTTGTAAAATCATGAAACCCGCAAGTGCGGGCAAAGCACCTAGTTTAAATGTAATCATAGAAATTTAAAGACCATTAGTATTGTCGATTGTAAGCCTCGATAAAATTTTAGTAAATTAACTATACGAATGGAATATTTTTGTTTTTTAGATCCTTGTTCAGAGATAAGAGAAGAACTAACTATACGAATGAAAAAAAATTGTTTTTAGATCCTTGTTCAAAGATAAGAGGAATAGCTAAATAAAGATAGTAGTTCATGTAATTAATCGAAATTTTTCTTCCGGATAACATCTAAAATTTGGACATAATATGTACTGGAAAAGAATATTATATGGAGTAGATGCCTGGAAAGCTGAATCTACGTTTGTGTTGCGTATTTGATTGATATAGGTACAAAAATATAAGATTTACTATTCTATTTATCTGGTTAAGCTACTGTTGTGTCCTGTTAGAACAAATACGAATCAAGAACATTATATATATTCTAAGTTTTGTTCTCTGCAACATGTGAACCTGGCCTGTGTGTACGTATAGCTGCAACTTTCTCTTCACTTCTGTTCACAACTACCATCTTATTGCATCCATTAGCAACCAAGTGCTTAATCACAAGCTTCCCTTTCTTTCCTGCACCAATCACCAACATCCTAGGAGATGATGCATGTGTTGGAAGCTTCATGAGAGCAAGCTCAACGGCTGCAGAGCTGACGGAAACAGCACCAGCAGAGATATTTGTCTCAGTTCTGGCACGCTTACCAGCAGTGATTGCCTTTTTAAATAGACCACTGATATTCCTTTTCAAACCCATTGACTCCTTGGTCTAACATAAAGCTTAATATACAGTTTTTGATTTTGTTCTTTTAACTGTTGTATTGAAGACACTCTACAACACTTGATGAAGATGTTTCAACCCTCGTTAGAACTTCATGCACTCCTAAGGTATCTCTTACAATCTACACAACAACAACAAACACACAATTTAATATTCAGTAAGCTTCTCAAGCAAGATTAAGGGCATACAATTCATGAACTTACAAGAATCTCGTCGTCTAGATAAGATATCATGAAGAATCTTTGGTAAGATCCACCTGAAAATAGATAACAATGTTAACGGAAGAAAATGTTAAAAATGTGGCTTATTATATGGCTTACCAAGTGGAATCCTTAGACCATTAGCTAAAGTATCCTTAACAGGTTTAGGATGCTGCTGCAACGTCGTGGACTCGTGGTAGCTTGACCTAGTAAACCTGTTAGCTGTTCAGGAACTGCTTCTTAAATAACAGTTGGCGACTCTAGCATTCCCTCTAAATACTCTTCCCTAATCCTTAAAGGCCCTTCTACTGTCAGTTTCCATGATGAGATGACTTTTTTGTATATCTGCATAAACAAACAACTTTGTTTTCTTTAGAGCATGCTTATACATATCAATAAGTCTTATCCAGGAAAAGTATATATATATATATATATACCATGTTTAACAGCTTAGCATTGGCGGTTGCCCTTGTGCTAGCATCTTTAATGAAAAGGTGTCCTTTTTTCATTAAAGATGAAAAAAAGGACACCTTTTCATCTAAAATGGTTTCAGAAACTTGAACAAAGAGCGATAAAAATAGCTTAATGCTTCTGATTCTTGAAACAGAGGAAATAAAGGTGTCCTTTTTTCATAATCGCAACTTATAAGAATCCACTTACTAAGGAAGGAGGCAACTTTAAATTCCAGATATTAAAATTGAAGATCTAAAGACGATAAAGGTAGAGACTTTACGGCGGGAATGAGAGATTCTTTGGCAGAGAGGTGCTCCACTTCACTGGCGTAAACTGAAGGGATCCCTTGAGCTGCTTCTTGTACCATAGCTCCTCTATCCTTCTCCGGGAGTGACTCATCCTCCTCCTCTGAGTCTGACCCTTCTTATCCGGGTGAAGATTGAGAGAAGTTCTTCCAAGGCGGAGGAGCTGGAACAGGCAAAGCGCGAGGTGGAAGAAGATCGGACCCGAGAGATCTGAGTCGTGGTGAACGGTTTGGTTGATTCGGAAGGGGTTGAGGATGGATCGGGTCTTGGCTCAGATCTGATCGGGGTGGATGCCGAGCTCGTCGAGGAGAGGCTCCTCGTCTTCGTAGGCGGAGGAGGCGGCGGCGGAGCCGATGTCGAAGGACATGAATGGGGTCGCGGAGGAGAAGGGGCGGGGTGTTGGATGGGAGCGGTGGGGAATCCACATTGCTGGGGTTGGTGTTGGCGATGGATCCGCCGGAGGGGAAAACTACGGGTGGGATCATCATGTTCGCGGATTGAGACTTTACAAAGAAGAAGTGTCCACGAAAAATTAGGGTTCCAAGTTTTCGTGGAGGAGTGTAGAGATTTTACAAACCAGGCTTCAAGCCCAGATCAACAACCAATTTCGTTTTTTTAAAAAGCCCATTACGAAATGGACACGTGGCAGAATGGGAGAGAGTAAACTCTCCCATTATAATATAAATTTTATTTTTCAATAAAATAGAATAAATTATGGAGTGCTGATGGAAATGTTCTTAGGGACTTGATTAGCTTTCTCTTTGGAACCACGATCAGCACATATGCTACGTGCCATATAAAATCAATATTACAATAACAAACATCATAACATATCACAATTAGTATTAGAGATTTGTTCTTATCAAAACTAAAACCATAGTAAAAGCAGATGAATCTTAAAAATGTATATATATTTGAAATGGTTCATGTTAAAGTTATCATGACTCATTCTGTGGTGTTTAATAACCGGAAGACTTTGCTCGAGACTTTTGATTATAGGAGCAACCGATCACAATCCACAAATTAATAAACGAATCTAAGGTGAGAAACAATCCATTGACATACGGTCAACAAGTGTAGGCCCAGATTCGGCCATTGTGTACAGTGTACTGGAATATTACCAAACCGAAGAGAGGTCCAACTACATGAATTGTCTCCTTCTTTCCAATAATGAAGCGTTCTCAGATTGTGGGCACTGGTAATGCCGTCAATATTGGGTTGGTAAAGTATAATAGGTTTACTTGTAAATGTTGATAAAAAAAAAGGTTTACTTGTAAACTGTTGGCTTCATGATTGGATTAGAGGATTTCGACGTTCCTTACACTTGTTTTATAATCATATCAACGTATTATGGATGCTGCGTCGTATATTTTGAACCGTACCGAACATATGTGACAAAAAATCTTATTCTCGCAATGATAAATCAAGAATAAGTTCATCAATCAAGGAAGTGACTAAACCATTCCCCAACTCTTCAACGACATACTGTTTTTCATCACCGTTGATACAACCCCATGTCATTGTAGAAGCCGGAAAACCGAATTGACATAAACGATATAAATAAAGCAAAGAAAGATACGATTCAAAAGACTAAATGAAAACCAAAACGAAAATGTTTTCGAAAATAGACCATGAAATCGAGACGAATCTCTTTCCTTAACTATTAATATTTGCTTCATATTGAAACAAACATATATAAAATAGAATCTCAAGATATAACCATGATAGATAATTTACGCTTCACCGGTGAACGTCCGTTCGAACTAATAATCTAAGAAACACTCTCTACCAAATAGACTTACGCTTAGGGATTTTGATTGCTAGATTTTTTTCGTTGTTATAAAACGTGAAAAAATGAATGAAAAAGTCGGATTTATTTAAAGAGAAGAATGAGAGCCACCTCCCACAACTGATGTTGCACGTGGACGAAAATCTCGCAGAGATTGAAAGAAGTTGAGTTACGAGACTTATTCCCCAAGAATTTATGACTTTTTCTTTTCGTTTAAATTTTTTAGTGAGATGACAAGCTGCATAACGTTTTTTATTTTATAGACAAACTACTTATCGTTCGAAATGCATGTTGTTTTTGGATATAAAATATACCAAAAACATTAAATTTAATTGGACCAAAAAAACATCTTTTAATGGCCCTGGAGCCACATTTATTCAAGCCCAAATCGAGTCAGACGGCAGAGTCAGCGCACGTGGAGACAACCTCTCTCTCTAAGCTATTTGAACAATGATAACAAGTGAGCATATATATATTGCTCAAACTTGTTGTTATCCGATGTGAGACAAAACCATATTCATATTTGTAAATTCTATGGGTTTTTATGAACAAAACCCAAGTTAATTTTCTTTTCATTCATTAACAAAAACCCAATGACTTTGTTGATCTAATAGTCATTTCTTTCACATAAATCTCTCTCTTCTTACTCACTTCACAACTCATAAACATATATTATTTTTCTTGTTTCATTTTCAGCCATTCTTCAACAATCTTCACCAACTTATCCTCATCTCTTGTCTTAGTATTTTCGTCTTCTTTGAAAAAACCTAGCAAAAGATTGTCTACTTTCTGAGATGCCAGTAAATGGCTCGGTTCCTCAATCAATCTAGACTTTACAAGAGCAAACAACCGGTTTGCTCGTTTTTCGGATTGATCTTCTTTGATTTCGACCATGCAGTGAGAGCCATAATCTTGTATTCCCACATATTGCTCTATGCGTTTCTCTAAATCCACAGGCCCAAGCCGTTCCAAGCTCTCAAATCTTCTACTCTTCCTCAATAGCTTCTTCTCATCGGTTTCTGTAAATGCCATGAGGTTAACTTTGTGTTATATATATATATAAACATTACTCATTAGTAACGTATATTTAAAACATAACCACAATAAACATATCTTTAAACGTAAAACACATTCAGAACACAAGTAATGACCTTATACCCTATAATCGAATATTCAAGAAGATAATAGGTGAACTCACCTTTTTGTTGCAAATCAGGAGTTATTGCATCTTGGAATGTGCATTCCAAGATAGATATCGGACTGAGTTTTTCTTTTTCTTCGTTCCCGCATTCCTACATTTTATAGTAGTTCTATTACTTCAGTGATAGAAACTTATAAGTATATCTTATAAAGTCATCCCACTTCATGACAACAGCATTTTACATATCTCCACATCTTCCCATATTATTATAAGTATATTATACAGATTCGGTAACTTCAAAACATTTGGGTTTTAAACTTCTCATTCAGTGTGACTGTGTAGGAGATTTATAAATTACGAATACAAATTCAAGACCAATTTGTATTGGTAAGTGAGTGATGTCGTCCTTTGGATCCGCTTTCGAAGCCACCAAAATAGCAGTACTATTTATTAATCACCTTCCAAAATCTAAGAACATCATTATTGGGGTTTTTCTAGTGGGTTTCGTAAGCTGTGGGACCCATGAACAGTATAAGGATCGGTTACAAAAACTATAGATTAAGAACCGGTTTTTATGGGTTTCTTACACTGTTCACGGGTCCCACTGACACGTGGCGACTCACGATTGGTTCACTTTAAAAAAAAAGTAAAAAAAAAAAGAAAACAAGAAACCCAAATGGTTTCTTGCATTAATGATGCTCTAATTCTGCAAACCGTCACGTGACTCACACGCATGAACCGACACCTTGCCTCATGGTGCTCTGTTTCCTTCACAAAGTTAAAATAGAACCAATTCATCAGAATGTCTAGTGGGCTTGATCGTTTTGCCGAGGCTCAGTTCTTCTTTCTTACTCTTCTAGGCTTGTTTTGTTGTTGGCCCATTTGGGTTTCTACACTCCTTCAAATTTTCTGTATATGGGTAATTGTCTAACTGACACCAGATTTGAACCTGATATCAAATAATAGCTGTCGAGGTAGAGCTTTAGTAAAAATGTCTACTGATATTAAAGATAAGCTGAAAAATAGGTTTCACAAACAACTTCATAAGAGTAACCATTTTATGCACATAGTTACTATATAGCTCAAAATGTTTAGATCGTAAATGCATAGCAACATTTACAGTCAGATTTACACATATGAATTGTCAAAGTACATCTTTGGTTGATAGGCTTGAATAATCTAAATTTGGACCATTATTAACCCAGTTTCTTAAAACGGAGTTTTTAACTTATGATTTAACATTTTTTTTTTATATTTTTCGGCTAAGAGACGTTTTTTATGTCTTTTATTTAAGAGATGATTTTTAATTTTTCTTAATTAAAAACTAAAAAACATTTATCAGAGAAACTAAAAACTTCACCATAAAAAACATCATTAATCATGCCTTACTGAGTAAAAGAGATATTCACGTCAGTTCTACGGCAGCAGTGGACAAAGTCTGATTCTACAAAAAAAAAAAAAATTAAGAAAGTAGTAGACCAGCCTTAGTTTATTAAACCATACCAATTGAAAAAAATGAGTACTCTATATACTCTATGCTTACCGGATAATGGTTTATATCATAAACCGAGGTCGACAAACGACAAGATAAGAAGGTTTGTTTAGTTAAGCTACATGCATGAGAATGCATAAACTAGACAGTTATAACTTATACAATTAAGATCCCTCCTATTACTTAGGATCTTTATGGTATTGATTCTTTCTATGCCGAAGATATTATAAATTTTTGTACATTTTTGACAATGCTACACCTTTCGTTTTCCCAAGATATTGTTGTTTTATTACCTTGATCATACTCTACTGTTTCTAGAATGAATATGGATAAATACCATTAAATATTCAGTATATTGGTTGAAATATACTAAATATTTTTTACTTACGCAAATAGGATGATTAAAATATTCGTTAAATTGATTGTAAAATATAAAGATATCTAAAATATGTTTATATAAAAAGTATATATAGTATATAAAATGTGAAAGATTAAATTATTTATTCAGAAATGTTATAGACAATTGATATCCACTATACTTGACTGTAAATAGTTACAACATACTTCAAATTCGATAATGCTAGCTGCTAAGAAAAATGAAATTGTAATGTTTGGTACTAAATTTGTGTCAAATTTCGAATTTATTAGTTATACATAATTAATATTTGATTATGTAATTACTGTGACTTATCAAATCAAACTTCTGCTATTTACACTATTAATTATACTGTATATATTAACAGTGAAATTTCACGTTTTAGAAAGTTCAAGTATTAGGTATAAAAAAATATTAACAGTGAAATATATATATGTGATATAACCAATCTGATCGAATTACCTCGTAATCTTTTTTTCGTTCGGCTAATGGGCTACAGTTAACATGTATGCATTCGACAAAAAGACATTGACAGGGTGCACAATTATTAACTCGTTAGGAACTTTAAGTAGCAAAATAAAATATTCTATTAGATTCCTACGTTACCTTAACCTAGGCTTAAAGAAAATGTTTAGACATAATGAGTTAATGACACATTCTTGATATCTCGATCGGGAATTTTCTTGTTATGAAACATAATCAACTTTTCATAATTTAGTCTGTGATTCATTCTTGAGCTATATGAAATATGTGCAAGTTCTCTTTGGTTCATATACTCGGCTAATTAGAGAATTACAAAGTGACAAAATCTTTTAAAGTACATGGAAATTTTAAGGTTATCATTATATTTTTTGTTAAAACTATGCAAATTCTATTTCTTATCATACATTTTCTCCTTTTCGGAACATCAGTTTCTATTTGCAGTTGTGAATTCTTTTGTAATATTTATAATTTAATTTCATATAATAAACGATCGACATAACTCGTGATAAGATAACATAGTTTTTGTTCCCACCATCCTCAACTTAAGCTATATTAATGGTCCACATTCTATAGAGGTGAAGCATGTGACATTACAATAATATCTATGCAAAAATAATAACTTATACTCCACATATGTATATCAAAACTCATAAAGTATTTCATTAAAACCTAATTATGAAAGCAAACCATCCTTTTTTTTGCCAAACTATAATTTCCCCCTCGACGAATAGAGTGGTCCAGTATATTATAATGGATTTATTTATGATGGAAATTAAAAACATGTATTATAGGACTTGGTTTAAAACTTTACAGCTTCTTAATTTATTATTTGATTCACAAAATACAAAATAGGAACTAAATTGTATTATTTATAAAATAATGGCAAGTTTCTTATATTATTGGTCGAAGATGGAATAACTTGGAATCACTGTTATAGTATCGCAAATTTTACACCAGACCGTCAATGGATTCAGTTATGACGACGATCGGTCATCTTTACCGATTTCTCACGAACTGATGACAATTTTCTATTTGTTTATATTGTAGATGAAATAGTAATCCTCTACTATCCAGTTTCAAATTTAATAAGCTTTGACGCTTGTTGTTGAACTATAAAAGTGGAGACAAGACACGAGTCAATTTGTTACACTATATTTTTATAATTATAAATACAAGAAAAGAATTCCCTAAAACGTCTCAAGTCTTATCTTTAGGAATTCACTTTATTTTTTTTAGTTGTGTATCTAACAACTAAATTGCATGCATTGCAAATCTAGAAAGTCATTTATAATAAATAGTGCATATAATTTATGCCAGTTTTTATGGATCAAAACTCAGCTAAAAGAAACTTCCAGTCAATATATAGACTCGTGGTTTATCATTTTATAATAAACCATTTCCACAAATGAAACAATAATAATGAAAGATTTCCAAATAAACGTAAACAAAGGAAAATAATTCCAAATAGACATCCAAAAATTCTTATTTTCTTGGAACTTATTTTATTTTGTATTTCGAAAAATGAAATTAAAATAAATTACCATCGCTAGTAAGAAGACGGAGTCATAAAAGTGAGATATTGCTGGTCAAAAAAACCGCCAAAATAGTTGTTATAATTAAGGAAAATAATAAATTAGTAAAACTTAATTCTTTCAGTCAAATAACATCTCTTGTTTCCTTTATCACTTTTTCTAAGCTTAAGTAGTGACTTAATTTGAAACTTATAACACATATCGACCAACAACACCTTCTTCATTCCCTTTCCTCTCTCTCTCAAACCTGCAATCATGGCTGCTCCTTTGATCCCCAAGTACCACATAGATCACCAACAAGATCCTAAGACCCGCCTCTCCTCTTCGATCCAAGAAGCCAAATCAATAGCAAAAATATCTCTCCCAATAATCTTAACCGGCTTACTCCTCTACTCTCGCTCAATGATCTCAATGCTTTTCCTCGGCCGTCTCAACGACCTCCCTTCTCTCTCCGGCGGCTCACTAGCCCTCGGCTTCGCCAACATCACCGGCTACTCTCTCCTGTCCGGTCTCTCCACCGGCATGGAACCCATCTGCGTTCAAGCCTTTGGCGCCAAAAGATTCAAACTCTTAGGCCTTGCTTTGCAAAGAACCATACTCTTACTCCTCCTCTGTTCTCTTCCTATCTCCATCCTCTGGCTCAATATCAAGAAGATCCTTTTATTCTTCGGACAAGACCAAGAAATCTCGGACCAAGCAGAGATATTTATCCTCTTCTCTCTCCCTGATCTGTTTCTCCAGTCTTTCTTGCATCCTCTCCGTATCTACCTTCGATCTCAATCCATCACTCTTCCTCTTACCTACTCTGCTTTCTTCGCTGTACTCCTCCACATTCCTGTCAACTACCTTCTTGTTTCTTCCCTCGGTCTCGGCCTTAAAGGAGTAGCATTGGGAGCAATATGGAGTAATGTTAACCTACTAGGGTTTCTGATCATCTACATCGTGTTTTCGGGTGTGTATGAGAAGACTTGGGGAGGGTTCTCAATGGATAGCTTTAGAGGGTGGAGATCATTATTAACATTAGCAATCCCTAGCTGCGTTTCTGTTTGTCTAGAATGGTGGTGGTACGAGATCATGATACTTCTTTGTGGACTGTTACTTCACCCGCAAGCAACCGTCGCGTCTATGGGAATCTTGATCCAAACCACAGCTTTGATCTACATTTTCCCTTCATCTCTTAGTTTCAGTGTCTCCACACGCGTCGGCAACGAACTAGGTGCGAGCCAGCCTGATAAAGCAAGGATAGCTGCGAGGACCGGACTCTGTTTAAGCCTAGGGTTAGGTTTATTCGCCATGTTCTTCGCTTTTATGGTGAGGAATTGTTGGGCTAGATTGTTCACTGATGAGGAAGAGATTTTGAAGTTGACTTCCATGGTTTTACCGATCATCGGGCTTTGCGAGCTAGGGAACTGTCCTCAGACAACAATGTGTGGAGTTTTGAGAGGAAGTGCTAGACCTAAATTAGGAGCAAACATAAACTTGTGTTGTTTCTACTTTGTGGGGATGCCTGTGGCTATATGGTTAAGTTTCTTTAGTGGGTTTGACTTCAAGGGACTGTGGCTTGGTCTCTTTGCAGCTCAAGGCTCGTGCCTTGTTTCAATGTTGGTCGTGTTGGCTAAGACTGATTGGGAAGCTGAGGTTCATAGGGCAAAAGAACTCATGACTAGTTCATGTGATAGCCATGGTGAAGATGATGATAGTGGAAGTAATACGATGCCGTTTCTGTTGGATTCTTTGGATATAGAAGAAAGTGGGAACTACAAGCATTTGAATGTGTTCTGAAACTTGTCTCCTTGTTTTATTTATTGGAGCTAACGAAATTTGTTTCATTGTAAGATCTCTAATTCATTATTTTAGGAGGAAAAAAAAACACTTCAAACATTTGATCGTTAGATTTTGAAACTGTTATGTAACATATGATTTGTGAGATGAATGGCATCTTTTAGTTAATCTTCCCTTGTTTAAAGCAATGTAAAGTGATTAGATGTAAATCTTTCATGAGAATAACTTTTAAAATTTAGAGTTATTTGCATAAATTGCCCTATTTGGCACCTATAATTAGAGATTTGCCCGTGACAATCACTTTCCTTTGGACCATTTTGCCCTTCTCCACACTCTCTCTCCTCTCTTTGACTTCCCCTTTTCTTTTTTCTCTTCAATTCTTAATTATTTTACAAATCTCTATCATTCTATATACAATTAAATTTTAAATTTCATTATTTTTTCATAAGTGGTTTTGAATCCTCAAATTTTTCACCTTTTTCTTTCTCTCCAATCCCTAATTATTTTACAAATCTCTATCATTCTATATACAATTAAATTTTAAATTTCATTATTTTTTTCATAAGTGAATTTGAATCCTCAATTTTATGATGATATCAATTTTCTGGGTTTTAGATTCGACGTCGTGTTAGCGGTTAACAAATATTGTAGACGTTAACAGAAGTGTTAGTTGTTAACAATTATTTTTACGCTTCGCGTTAATAAATGTGTTCGCTGTTAACAAATATTGTAGACGTTAACAGAAGTGTTAACTGTTAACAATTATTTTTACGCTTCGCAGAAATAAATGTGTTGGCTGTTAACAAATATTGTAGACGTTAACAGAAGTGTTATATGTTAACAAATGTTTTTACGCTTCGTGTTAATGAGAGGAAAGAGAAAGGGCATTCTCGGCATTTTCTTGCCAAATGGTTGTGTCAGTGTCTCTCATGTCCAATCAATGGTATTTTGCTAATTTGAACTTCAAATATTGGTAGTTCACTAAATCACTCTAAAATTTAACACTCTTTATCAAGTGGTTTGTGTGTATATATGTAAGTGTGTATGTAAATATGAATCTGGTTAAGCAATTAAAGGACAAGATAGAAGTTGGTTTCGTTGCCGGGAAATTCTTGTGCAAGAAAAATAAAAGAGAAAACTTCTGTTTATTACATCAAACAGCTGAACAAGTGTTGGGTGAGTTAACGCGCCTAAGCTAGCACGTGTAAATAACGGAAAGAAGAGTTGTGATTCTTTGACGAGGTCGAGAAATACTAACGTCTCCGTCAAGGTAAACCGACGCCGTGAACGACCCGCTTTTCTTTTGTCTTCTTCATCGTTTACTCTCTTTTATTCCACTAACATCGCCGACTTGACCCGGTAAGCCGACCCGCTTCAGTCCACAAAATTGGAAGAAATATAATATTAGAAATTTGGATTCACAACTTTACAACTACTTGGTTATAACCTGTAGAAATATTATATTTCCCAAAATAAAATTATATTGTCCCATTGTAGACTAAGATTGTAACAAAGTCATGGTGTGGTTACAAAGGAACAAAAAAGACCCATAAGATGAAGCAAGAAGAAAATGCAATTAGTTTTGAGTTCACCACTAAAACCAAACTTTTTTTTTTCCTCAAGTGTGCCAACTTGGTTTTATATAAACGTAGCTTCTGATGTCCATCATTCTCCATCACCTCACTTCTTCTTTTCTTTCCTTTAATTATTTCACTCTTTTGGATCTTGAATTAATATACTAACGTTATTTAAATTTCTATCCACCTACAATGATAAAATAAAAGCAGCAATTGAAGTAGCCGTTCATGCGTTTTGAATAACAGTGCATAAAACTACTCAAAAATTAACTTTGAAGCTGTCACAAAAAGTGAACAATTCAATTTTAAATCCCAAAGTTCCGAGATCTTCAATCCTAGGTTTGAATATAATTTCTTTAAGCTAATCTGGTAAGCTGATGTGCACAATTACATTACTGTTAAATAAAGTTGTTTTGAGTGAGAATTGCACATGCAAATATGTAACAAAGAAACTAATGGAAACATCTTTTTTTGATTCGAACTCTTTACATCGGAAAATAAAAGTCTCCTTTTATATATCCAGTCTCATGCTCAATAACAAGGCATCAATCTCATGAATTCTCATCATACAATGAGCAAAAACAATAAATAATTTTAAGACTGATGACTTCTATAGTTGAATAAGAAAAAGAAGAAATGAAACTCCGAACAGCATACCTATTTCATCATCTAAATAATTACAGTGGATGGCCTTCCCGATCGCAATAAGCATGCCGATGATATGGTCTTATATTTGTTTTGATAAGATTGATGAAGAAGTGATTAATCTGTTTTGATCGCCATAAGCATGCTCGTAAGTCGTTACAACCAGTACTAGACAGCGCCTCTGAAGGAACATTGTATTATCATTTAAACACCTTATCAAGCTGTAAGTATTAGGCTTCATTGTAAAGTCGAAAATGACTGCAAATGAAAAAAAGAAGAAATGATTCATTAAGGTTACTTATGCTTCACATTTGTTGTTATGAAGGTCTGTATATCCGTGGTCTAAATGAAGGTTATCTTTCAACGATATGAGAAAACTCTTCTAATCTTCTAGTCGACAGAAACTGGAATGTCAAGATACACAACAAATCCTAATCTTATGACAGTAAAGCATAATCAGAAAGATTCTAACCAAGTTTTTCTTTTTGGTCTAAGATTCTAACCAAGTTTAAATAGGTTGCTGGAGTGGCGGGTTCATGGGCTTTTTATGATCTTTGTTCTAAATTGTTGGGCCAGTGATCCAGCAAAACGACCGAATTGTTGGGCCAGTGATCCAGCAAAACGACCGTCGTTATAGGAAATAATTAGCCGGATGGTGAGCCTGTTTCGCAAAGCGGGGTCGGGTGCACAAGAAGAGGAGGATTGAGAAAGGTAAATGGTTTGATGGTTAGAGGCTCGTATACACAAAGCAAATGACGTGAACAAAAAGCAAAGTCTCGTTCCGATCTTATACAAAGTGCTCATTGTATTATGCCACTCTAATTATATATTTCCATTAATTAACAAAAAAAAGAAAGAAAGGTTGAGCCATACACATAAAATTTCGGTTGTTCCAAGGCATCCAGTTTCGCTTTTCTTTTGCACTTTTGGAAAATGTATGATAGATTTATGAAAACTTCAACAACTAATATTTTAATAGATGTTCTTGTTCAGTTTGGCAATGTTTTGGTTCTATCGCAACTGAAATTTGGTTTCGGTGTTTATTCAATAAACAAAAGCATTACATATCGGCTTATAAGAAAAATGATATTGTCACCGGAAGTCATTAATTCAACTGAAAACGATCTTGATTTTTGTTAGATTCTGGTTTATTATAGGTTTCCAACTTAAAATCAATTGGTAGTAAGTGGATTGACTCTAACTTTTTATATATTACTTAATGTCCCATTGAATATCCGATGTGGAATATATATCCCTAATTCCCCTCTTCGAGATGATGGCTCTTATCGGCCAGAAATCTCAGAACTTTTAAGACATTTGTATTCGGTCGAGCGAGTCAAATACGACAATTATTCCTAGTCAGAAGGTTAAACACGACCTTTATACAGGTGGATAGAGTCAATATTAATTAGGGGTTTAGGGTATTTAGGATCTGAGCTCTAATACCATGTTAGATTTGAATTTATTATGGGTTTCCAACTTAAAATCAATTGGTAGTAAGTGGATTGACCTTAACTCTTTATATATTATTTAATGTCCCATTGAATATCCGATGTGGATATATATCCCTAATAACTTTTGTATTATATGTCCTCACGATATATGAAACAAAATTAATATTACATATTATGGTTTTGAGGTTTA
This sequence comes from Moricandia arvensis, assembly GCA_905132765.1. Taxonomy (NCBI): domain Eukaryota; kingdom Viridiplantae; phylum Streptophyta; class Magnoliopsida; order Brassicales; family Brassicaceae; genus Moricandia; species Moricandia arvensis. The sequence goes on from CAJHQP010001733.1 coordinate 89,049, forward strand.
GAAGATTACAGTTTTAGCTCTAAAATATTTTGGTATTTTAAAGTAAAAGATATCTTTGGATCGATTTATGTGTTAAATTGTGATTTTGTTGAAGGGAATGAGCTAGATGTAAAATTAAATAAGAAAAGGCTGAAATGAAAAATTACTAGAAAAGAAAAAACGGAGATTGGTGGCTTTTTGTGATTTGGAATGTAGTTGGGTGTCTAGGAGAGAGAGAGAGAGAGAGAGAGAGAGAGAGAGAGAGAGAGAGAGAGAGAGAGAGAGAGAGAGAGAGAGAGAGAGAGAGAGAGAGCAGAAAAGGGGAAGGTGAGGGAGTGAACAGTGACAATGCGTAGCTTTGCCTCTTCTGCTTTCTTATTCTCTCTTTACAGCTTCCCCATCACTGCGTCGTCTGCAGCTTCTCAGCACCCTACTATAAGAGCCTGAAGCCTAGAATACTACGTAAAATCGTTTTCTTTTAATCTTTATTTTGTAATGCTTTCATCTTTATTAAATCAAGAGGGATACATAGATGGGTGTATCATATGGGCATGCATGTGCGTGAAGAGAAAAAAAAGTATAGAAAGGAAGAAACTCTTATTTTGGGGATGAAGACATTTGTCTGCTTGTCTAGGTAAAGTCAGAACAAATCACATCGAGTTGCATAGTAAAATTTAGCTCACATAACTCATCCTCGTGACCTATAGACAACAAAACTTTTAGACTCCTAGCTCTTGCCTTGTATGTATTTCGTAGCATTTCTCAATTGAGTTTCTCATCTTTACTTTACCTTTGTATCATGTGTGATTGATTGATGAAACAACTCGATATTCCAAGCCGTATCCTATACGGAGTACATTAAATTGCATTATAATTGGTTCTTGTTGTATTGTATCTATCGCAATCTAAACCATCTTTTTTTGTTGTAGCATGGCGTGAAGTGTTGAGTTTCGGATTTTCATTTATAATCTCATTACACAAAAAGGAAAACAGACTTAAACAACTTTGGATGCTTCATATTAGTCATAAAGATTTGTTATTAGGTGCACCTAATCTTGTTAATAAATCATAATTTTCATTGATTAGTTCCTATCCAAATTTCCTTATTCAACAATATGACTAATCAGCTTCCATTATTAACTTAAATATTCCATAGAATCTTGACATTTATTAGCCAACAAATGCTGTTTTTGGGGAAACAAACAATAATTCCGCTGGAAAATTTGACCATCCTACACGTACGACGAGTTCATACACGAAGGAGCGTTGACCAAAGTCAACGACCACCATCACTCGCAGTCCACTATATACGACTAACTACAGGTTAACCACGTAGGCTCCACCTTTTGTACTTGTATGACACTTGGCAAAATCGTAACGGACTTGTGGTCTGATGCTTCTTCCGGTCTTTCTGAGTCTCTGTGATGTCTTTTTCTCACTTTGCATGAGATATACCGAAGATTCCAGTGGATTAATTGTCGGTCCAATTTCTTTTTTCCTTTTACGACTACGAGTTAGATTCTCAAAAGTGGTTACACGTGAACCATTGGAGCTTCATTATCATGTACTTTAAGACACAGTGTTTGTTTATTTGACAACTATGGCTTTACATTTGGAATATATCGAAGAACCACAGTGCTTGTTCATTTGTTCATTGGTTAACTATGGTTATACATTTGGGATAATATTGAAGTACCACAGCCTAGCTTAGTATTTTAACTTGGTAACTAAGTTCATTTTGGTTTATTAGTTTCGTATTTAGTCTTGATATCTTACAGACTTTATGGTTCTTTACAATAAGTACTTAACCAAGATGCTTCACTGATGTTAACACTTTACAATATAGTGAATTTTACAATATACTATATATTCATAGACATTTATATATATCATGCCACAATCTTTTAGTTGACGTAGAAATAACATGGTACGACATACGATTCAACTTATATATATCCAATGTATGGTACAATCCAGACGGAAATTAAATGTCTATATCTTGTTTAGAAGATTGATAGTATCCTTTGATCCAAAAAGAAAAAAAAAGATTGATAGTATCCAAGGTATCTCTAGCATATGGTATGAAATTCAGTATCCACGAAGATTAATTAGTCCCATCTCTTCGTAAAATCTTCAAATGCCTATTGAAATTGTAGGTCTTTAGGACTAATGATATTATCATTATTAATTAAAAAAGTTCAATATGATGACTTTTCCACTCAATCTATATTATGATTTCATTCGTGGTATCGTACAACTATTACGAATAGTATTTGAAGCAAATATAACCAGTCACAAACATGAATTGTTTTTACTCCATTTATTTCAAAATAAATTTTATTTTATAATTTTAATACAAAATTTATTAATTTTATATATTATTTATTAATTTTGGTTGAAAATTGTTTTTACGCCCGATCCAGATTCGCGATTAGACCGGTAAATCCGGTGACCCGCTAAATAATTATGTTCGGGTTTTAAAAATATCCGCTATTTAAAAATCTGATAAAATCCATTAAAACCCTTAAATTCAACAATTTGGATAGCGGCTGATCCATCTGATGAACGATTGAGTAATTTTTATTTAGTTTTTCTTAACTTTTTAATTATTTTATTAAATATTTATTGTATTCCAAAAAACAAGTTAGCTTTTAGTTTTAGATTTTTTTAGTTTATTTTTTAAATAACCTTGCTGCCACATACCCTCTATATTTCTTTCAACTTTCTTTATAGTTTTTGCTTATTTTGTTCATGTTATAGGTTCTAACTTCTATAATATAAACTCTATTTTTTTTTCTTTTCGTAAATCACATACTTCTGTCTTATTTTTTATTTTACATGTTTCTGAATACATAAAGTTTTATTGTGAATCAAATTTATAGATCCTATTCAATTTCTTAAATTATATATAATATTGATTAAATTATTTTATTATGATATTTAGATTTGATATAAATTTCACTATGCTACACGAAAAAGAAATAATGAACGATGATAGAAAAAATTAAAATTATTTAATGAGATTTGGGATTGATTTTTTTTATCAAAAATCTATTAAAATCGTGATGTTTAATTTTAGTTTATTTTGATTTAACATTTAATTTTATTAGTTACATTATATATCTAAAACTTATGAGATTCAAGTCTTGTTATGTTTTATTATATGTTTAAACTCCTAATTTATTTAAAAATTAAATTATACAAGTTATTCTAAAATATTTTTTATAAATGAAAATAAAAATAATGAGACTAAATCTATATATATATATATATATTTAAGATATGAAAATTTTCTCTTATGTTTTCATCTAATTCTATATTAAAATTAATTAACTTATTAACATGTAGTTTGACCAATGTTGATCCAATAATCTGGTGACTTAGAAATATGTTGGTTTAGTGTTTGGGTTGAGTTTAAAAACATTGTTTGAAATATAAATAGATTTGTAAGTAATGATGTTTTATTTAGAAAATATACAAAATTAAATATATTTTAAATCAGTGTGTATAAATTTAAAATTATAATTAAAATAAAACAGAAGAATTACCATCCGTTATGAAGTCCCAAACATTAACATCCATATATTCTTATGACAAAACATTTTAAATGCTTAATAGACAAAAGAGAGTGTTTCCAAAAAAAAGACAAAAGAGAAGGAAAACAAACAAAAAAACGAATACTATGAGAATTGTATTCCGACTTTTATTGCCATATACACAAAACGACGGTGCAGCGGACGGCGAGATCCCGTTAAGGGACGAGAAACGGAGTAGGGACCATAAAAACGTGACGATGATGGGAAAAAAGTTTTATTTATCAGCCCTTGGATTCACGGTTACGTCATCCGGTTATGGGTCCGTATCGGATTATAGTGTGGTCCATCACTAAGCAAAAGGTATTGACGCTTTTTGTCATCTCTCTGTTCTTTGGAAGTCACCATGATATTTCTCAGATTCACATGAGAAACATGTAAATACAACAGCACGCTTAATAAATGAAATCATATATTAGATGTTTTTGCTGTGTAATCTGTTTCAGGTTAATAGACTTTTGTTGGGATGTAGATAACAATAGCCGGTAGCTCTAATTCTTAGTTTACTACATTGCTCTTAGCAAACATCCTTCCTGCTCCAACTGAACCTACTATTATGAAATAAATTCCATTTCATATTATTGTTTCCGAAACCAATTTGGAATTATGAGACAATTCATTGGCCTTGAAGTACACATCTACGCATGGAATCCCTTCTTACAATCAAATTGAGCAACTGAATGTTATGATGCTGGAGATGGGTAATGATGGTACGGCAAATTTTAACATTTAAAGAAGTGGAAGACTAGTAAAACTACTTCAAAAATATCAAGATATGAAATGAACCATGATACGAGAGAAAAGTAAACAAGGTCATCAAGGCCGTGGATACCATACTCCTTATTGTTTCGTTTGTTTTTTTCTTGTTCATTAACTTATGTTCCATAATTTTCATTAACTTATAGTCCATAAGTTTCTTTTTTCTAAGTTATTGCTTAGCTCAATATGAGAATTGTGTTTCATTATGATTTCTAAAACTTGGTTTTCAAAACTATACCTTGTCTGGTTTTTGTTTTTAATTTGAATGCCTTTTTTCTAAAAAAAAGGGTGTGGTTAGTTAATACAAGAAATTACACAACGCGGTCTGAATAAATAATGATGGAGATTAACGAAATTTCCCGGGAAAAGAGATAGAGAGACTGTGATGTACACGCGCGAGTGAGGTGCGTGGTCCTAATTGAAAACACTGTTTGTCTACTGTTGCGAGTCTGCGACTACTTAACTCACACCGTCACACGAGCTTTCACTAACTCTCTCTCTTTCTCTCTACAAACTGAGCAAAACTCCGGCGAGAGGAAACGCCACCGTTTCATTCGTCTGAGTAACGTTTCAACAATGGGAAAAGCTTCACGGTGGTTTAGGAGTCTATTCGGACTTAAAAAAACCGAACCGGGTTACCCGGATCCATCGCTCGAGACGCCTTCTCGCTCTTACACAAAACGCCGATGGAGCTTCGTCAAATCTAAACGCGAAAAAGAAACCGCACCGCCAATTCATCATCCTCCTCCTCCTCCATCGTCGCTACCGAACTCGACGCCTCCACCACCGTCGTCTTACTACCACAAGTCATCTCCCTCCCCGTACCATCAATCGTCTCCGTCGTCTCACGGACGGAGGAGGAAACAGAAGCTTGTATGGGAGGATGACGGTGACGAGGATTCCGCTAAGCATGCGATTGCGGTGGCCGCCGCGACGGCTGCGGTTGCAAAAGCAGCCGTCACCGCCGCTAATGCCGCAGCTGCGGTCGTCAGGCTCACGAGCAAGAGCGGGAGGATGATGCGTAGTCCCGTCACTGCGCATTTTAGCGACGGGTTCGATGACGTGTCGGCGTATGTTAGCAAGTTGGACGGACACGGAAGTGGCCGCGACGTTGTTCGTGAAGATCTTGCGGCGATTAAGATACAGTCCACGTTTCGCGGTTATTTGGTAATTTTTTTAATTCCTCTTCTAAGATTAGTGTTGCTACTAATATTTATTTTCTCTTGATTTCAAAGTTTAATTTAGTTAATAATTTCTTTTTTTTTAATCCCACGTAAAATGGTTATTGATTTCATAAAAAAGGTCACGTAAATTTTTAATATTTATTTGAACTCCTTTTCTCGTAGATTAATTTAGATATATAAAATGTTCGGTTCTTTTCCATATCTTACTTCTTTATTTTTACTTTTTATTTCAAGTTTAATTTAGAAATATATAAATGGTTTTGAGAGAAGGTACATAGATTTCTTAAACAAGTCACGGGGATTAACGACGATTTAACATTTTTCGATGTCGTAAACCTTCTGCTGCTTCCTCTCCCCTAGACGAGTGTTTAAACACTAACCTCATTTATTTATTTTTGTTTTACTAGAGAACTTAAATATTCTTTGTATAACGTAATTTGTCTTGCGGATACCCAAGCAATTTATATTTAATGTTTTCTTAATTTTAAATTCACCGGTTAGGAGTTGTTTTCAGTTTAACCGAGTGATTAGAATTTTTTTTTAAATTTATATAGCGAATAGCCAATGGAAGATCCAGTAAAACATCGACCAATACGAATTAGTTGTAGTTTTGTTCTATTTGTTTGTCAATGTTTTGTCCACTGGACCACTTCTTCATTACTTGGTGATGGTGGCTTGCTATAGTGAGGCTATGATTCCAGTTCTATATAGGCTAGACGTGATCAATATATATGTATATTAATGTTTCAATGCATGCCTATTTGAACTTTATACTCTACAGTTAATGGCAAATCTTATATTTTTCCTTTTTTTTTATTGGAGGGTTTAAGATAATAGTGTGTGTGTAAGACAATACAGACCTAAATGTGAACTCATAGATATAAAAGTCGCATTGTTCATTATGTTTTCTATTGTAGAGAGAGTGACAATAGATGTACTGATATAAATGTCTTCATCATATTCATGTATTTAATTTTCTTGAATTCTTGGTGAGTGAATATTTGAAAGTTCAATTTCCTCAAGGGTCAACTTGTTTTTCTTTGTCCTCCTTTACGCGCCAACTTCTATTAAAAGTAATGCTTATTTGAAATTCAATATGCTTTTGTGGTCCTATCCATTATAAGAGCTTGACTTTTTAAGAATTGATATTTTTAGAATTTGCTCTTAATGTTTTTGTTTTTTTCTTTTGATTAATTTTAATAAGGCAAGGAGAGCGTTAAGGGCACTCAAGGGATTGGTCAGGCTTCAAGCTATAGTTAGAGGCCATATTGAACGAAAGAGAATGTCGGTCCATCTGCGTAGGATGCATGCTTTGGTTCGAGCTCAGGCTCGTGTCCGTGCCACTCGGGTTATTGTCACGTCTGAATCCTCTTCATCTCAATCCAACAACACTAAATCTTCTCACTTCCAAAACCCTGTAAGCCTCTTAAGATTGTTCTTATTTTAATCTATAACAAGTCTTTTAGTTCAAGTTCCCTCTTTAACAACTTTGTTTATCCATTAAGGGTCCACCAACTCCGGAAAAACTAGAGCATTCCATCTCTTCTCGCAGTTCCAAGCTTGGTCATTCGCATCTTTTCAAGGTATTACACTTTCAGTTTCTCCTCATTTTTTTGCTTATGGCCCATTAGTATGATTTTTTTTTGGTTTATTAGATGATATAAGTTACAAACATGGTTTATGTTCAAAACATATTTAGGTTTATATGCTATGTTTCTTCTCATTATTGCATCCATGTTAGTTAGTCTTATCCATTTTGTTGATGATTTTTTTGTGAGTCTACTACTACTAAACTAAGAGACTGTGTTACACTTTTTCAGAGGAACGGTTCTAAAGCAAACAACAATAACAAACTGTACACGGCTGCACACAGAGAAGTTTTCTCAGCCATGAACGAAGAAGAAAAGATACTTGAAATGGACAGGAAGCACAACAGTTCTTACACAAGACGCAGTAGACCGGACATGTTCTACTCATCCCACCTCGTCCTAGACAATTCAGGCCTATCTGGACCAGTTTACTCAATGCCTTTTAGCCCTTCCTCGTCACATGATGAGACTGTAAACCAGTTTTGCACCGCAGAGAACAGTCCTCAGCTATACTCAGCTACTTCTGTAAGCAAACGCAGTGCTTTCACGGCTAGTTCTATTGCACCGAGTGATTGCGCTAAAAGCTGCTGCTACGCGGACCATCCAAGCTACATGGCTTGTACTGAGTCCTCTAGGGCCAAGGCCCGGTCTGCTAGTGCCCCAAAGTCGCGCCCCCAGCTATATTATGAGCAGTCTTCGTCCAAACGGTTTGGATATGTTGACGTGCCATACTGTGGTGATACGAAGTCAGGTCCTCAAAAAGGTTCTGCTCTGCACACTAGTTTTATGAACAAGGCTTACCCCGGTTCAGGTCGGTTGGACCGGCTGGGGATGCCAATTAGTTATCGGTACTAAAGAATATATGAGGGACTGGTCGGTCTGGTTGGGGTGGTTGTGATAATAATCAAATGTAGAAGTGGAGAACTGGTTAAACCCGGTTTTGTTGTAGATCAGTGGATTGAACCTTTGCTGTTAACTATATCTTTATAGTTTGGACTAAGTGAATTAAATCTAATATGCATATAGAACATATGCTTAATCATAACTTTTGAGTTGACATATATAAAGCACTATTTTATATGCTCTAAAAAGAAATGAAAGAATCGGTTTAATTACAAAAAGAAAGAAAATAATCTAGACACTAAGAAAAAAAGATATGTCATGACCATTGGGATTTAACAGAGTAGCTAAGTTTATGGCACCACTTACAATATCTATTCAAGTCATCTCCTCTGAATAGTATCACCAAACCAGTAACAAACCTGCAAATTAGTATATCCAAACCAGAATCCGGTTTAGTAACCTAATCAAATATGTGTACTAGAGACCACCAGTATGATTATCATGAAGGACTAAGAAAGTTCTGAAGCTTACCCGATGATAAAGACAATGGATGCAGCTATGCAAAGCACGAATTGACAAGTGTTGTACTTCGGTTTAACAATCGAACCGGGTATCAGAGAAACTTGGTTTTCCTCCCATTCAAACTGTGGACGAATCAGGAGAACAAAACCGAGTAGAAAACCACCCAAGAAACCTCCAATGTGAGCAAAGTTATCAACAGGAGGAAGTATCCCTAATGCTAAGTTAACACCAACTATCACCAAAAGCATTATCAGACCCACACCCTACAAAAAAGAATTAGTAATCAGCACAATGATCTCAAGAGCTTCTTATGTTCAATGCAAAAAGAAGTTGGTTTCTGAGCATACCTTGTTGTCATAGGTAGTCCAATTGATTAACAGTTCTGATAACATTGCTCCTAAGAGGCCAAACAAGGCGCTTGAAGCACCAACGGATATAGCATTCTGAACAAACAGACAAGATAGAATGCTCCCACAGAAGCCTGACACAAGATAGATTGCCCCAACTCGAATAAAACCGAACTGCTGTTCGAGACGAAATCCAATGAAGGCGACACAAAACATGTTTGTCAGCAAATGGATAACACCAGCGTGCAACCACATACATGTTAAGAGTCTCCAACCTTGACGCTTGTGAACTATTTTCCCCCATGCCAAAGCTCCCATTTTCTCCAATCTGCACATTTTAAAATTTAAGTCAGAACCAAACCTATTAACTCAGAATGTTGTGGCTGAATTTGACAAAAGAGAGGTCCTCTTCTCAAATGAAATGATCAAAATCTAAAATAGTATTTTATTGGGGGCATTGACTAGATGTGGATAGCAAGTTGAACTAGAAATTTTTGCGTAACGCCCCGACCATCGACGATAATGAGCTTCCCACGCCCGTTCATTCGGTCTGTGGGTTCTATTTTGTGTGACGAGAAGTGCATTAATTTTTAGGAGGTTCGAAATAATTATTTACTGACTTTGCAATTAACGCATGATCTTTCGGGAGGTTACTCATCTTTTTAATGCTTTTAAAATACGTTTAATCCTTAAATTTTAAACGAATGTGTAACAAAAAAAGGTAAGTACACTTTGGTAACCTAGATAACCAAATCAGTCATTTAAATTTTTTTCATATACCACAAACCCGAGATGTTACAATTTGGTTACTTGATTCGCAAGGAATGAAAAAACCCTAAATAGAGATCAAATGCTACAAATGTTGGAATCACTCACGTAGAGGAAGAAGGACCAAGAAGAGGGTTATTCTTGAAAGACTCAAAGGAGAAACGTCCGAGGAACTTTGCGAGACATCGATCGCTCTTGTGAGGGCAGTCGTTGACGCACATCACCGAGATGAAAACGACGACGTTGGCAATCACCACCATCGGAATCAACCATGACGTCCATCGTACGTCAGGCGTCGTCTCGTCACCGCCGTTACTGACTCTTCGGTCTGTTCCTCCTCCTTCAGGATCTTCCTCGGACACCATCTCTCTCGTACTCTTGTTATAGCTTAATGCAAACAAAAACTCTGTATTTTGGCAAGAACTTTGATTGCTTTTCGAAAGAAAAATTCAACCTTGTTTTTTTGGAAAAAAGAACATACCGCTTAAGACATGTAACTGTTAACAGAGAAATTTTGCTGTCATGAGTTTTGTTTATTTATTTTAAACTGAAACGAATCAAAAAGGCCAACTGTAATGATTTTTTTTTCTGAAAATTTAATTGTGTGTGTGTTGATATGCATGTATGTGCTAGAATAAACATTATTTTAAATAAACAAGTAATGTTTTTTATTGTGGCAATTCAGACATTATGACGTAATGGTTTTGAGATAGATTTGATAAAAGATTTATAAAACAATTAGTTCAAGTAGAGGTTTCCCACCAAAGAGAAACTAGTCTATTGGATAAATTTGTTAGATTATCTAACTGAATCTTAAGAGTCTATAGATTAATATTTCGCTGGGAAAGATCAGCTTTCCAAAGAATAATTATTTTATATATGATATACCATAAAAAGATATACAGACGTGTGAATCAACTGCTTGTCATTAAAAAAAAAGATTAGAAGATTCTTAAGCAAAGATGACTGCACATTTTTTCGTTTATAAATTAGAGTGATGGTAACAGAAATTTTGGTGTAAATACATCAGCAAAATGGAATAATGGATAATAATTTATTATTTGGACAGGAGCTGTATGAACCTTAGTCGTATTCAAAACTTCTCTTAGCTTTTGGTAAGCATGACTCCATGTTCATAATAGCACTACAAAGTACAAACATTTCCATAGACTGAACTGAAGCTTACAACTAGGCCTTTTTGTTTGCACTTTCCTATACATGTTGAACTCCCACTGTCTATCTCTTTTTTTTCTTGTTAAAAACTAAAAAAAAAGATCGCTGAATTGAAAAATAAACAGTAGAGTTGAACTGAATTGAAAGTTGATGACTAAGAATTATTCAACGACAATTATGTAAGAGCAACTTTATTAGATACAAGCCCATAAAAATTCTCCTCTCCTTTTTACCAATATTTTAATGTGATTTTATTATGTAACTAAATTTGTTTTCTTTTAAAGGAAAACATCAAACCAATAATAAAATGCTATGTGGAAAAGTAATATGTAGAAACGTCTCAGCCGGGAACTTGTAATGCAATGGTCTACGTACCATGCCATTCTCCCTGGCACCAGGGGTTCGATGCCCGCCTTCTTCGGTGAAGCTAGTGGGCCAGCTAGGCCGGCCCGTTGTGGCCCAGTAGACAAAAAAAAGAAACGTCTCAATCACATCTCTGAACCATCTCATATATCTTTTTCTCCACAAGTTTTTTATTGTTTAGGTCATGTTTATCCCCGATCTCTTAGGGTGAAGGTTTTAATTTGATTTAACTATTTAAAAAAAAATATATTTTTTTGGTTAAGAAACAATTCTTATGTCTCTTATTAAAAAAACAGTTCATAGGTCTTTTTTAGTTAAAAATTAAGAAATGTCTCTTTGAAAAGTTAAGAATCTTATACTAAGAGATATACAATAAACATGCCCTTATAATTTATTTGTTTTGAAATATTCACCTCATCCTTGCGATGGAGAGGTGCTCTAAGAGGTTCACAAGTACACTTCCAATATGTGGAAAACACCTAAACGGTGAAGGATTTAGCATAAACTGCTGAAAACTTGACTTGTTTAAGTCGTCTCTCACTTCTCTATTTATTTTCACTATTTGCGTGAAATGACTACTTGTGGAAATTAGTAGCATGAAATCATTTTAGTACATAGAAAATTGGTTTGTTAGACTATTATTGACAATTGTAACCTGATACAATTCTACTCTAAAAGAAATATATAACAGAATTACCTTTATTATAATTATAAGAGTACATAGTATAGTTTTAAAGAGTTTCATTAGGGCTGAGAACCTTGTTATGATTCGGTTACAGTTTGTGTGATTTTCGAAATTAATAGCCTAAGTAACTTCAATATAATTTGTATCGGTTTAGAATAGTTTCATTATGACGCTTGCAATCAATCGTAGGATCCAAGTGTGTGGGCCGGCTGAACTCTCTCGATTTTTCACGGAACAGTATCGGCAATCCTATACTAATCCATATCATGCTAATGTGATCTGCAAGTTGCGCTACACAAGTCTAATTTTGAGGACATATCAAATCATGGGAAGTGATTTTTCAACCAGAGCAAAGCATATTGTATTCGAATATCCTTGATATATATATTTCTCTAACTTTAAATAATTTTCGGAAGTTTGTACATAATGACATCCACACATTAATTTAATGTCACATTGTTTTTTTTTTCTGATTAAAATGGAGGTATCTAGTATCTATAAAAAAATTCAAACTAACGTCCAAGAAAAGATACAATCAGGGGTGTCCTTGAAGGCCATAACCATTTTAGTAAGGTTTTTAACAATTTTTTCTTTTTATAAATTTGGGGAACTTTTTTACTGTAAATTTTTAATTTTTTTGGAGATCCTAGTCTCACTTTGTTATGTTCAAAATCACTCATTGGTGCAGTTCACATATATATTCTCTATGAGTAGGAAAATAGACCGAAAAATCTGCGTAAATGTACACAAATAATATGACTTCATTTGAGGTAACTGGTGGATCAAATCTAAAATGTGTTGAAGTTTTCAAAATCTGTTTTCTTACCATTCACACGATCCCAGATGAATTAATGTCACATTGTTTTCGGGGCTATACGTCAAATTATCTGAATTCGTGTTGTTGTTTACTTTTCTAAGTGAAGGTAACGCCAAGTCAACAGAAAGTTACGACCGGCCTAACAAATTCTGTTTTTTTCTTATACCTAACAAACCTTAGTTACAGAAAGTTGGATTAATCGTTCTATTGTGTGGTGTTGGACGTGTTTGCGATACACGTCTATTTTTCTACAAATGATTTGTCTTGTATTAGTATATATAATAATTGTAGACTAATATTGTTTTTTTGGTACACATATGGTTATCTAACAAAAAAGTACTACTTGGAAAGGGTATATTAATATTTGATGGAAATCAGCAAGAAAGCATGGTGGCATAAATCTAAACGTAAGAAACTAGAAAATAAAATTAAAAAATGAATGAAAATAACAAAAAATATTTGGGCAATTTTCTCAAGTAACCATTTTTAAGTTTTTGTACTAAAATAAAACTAAAAAATAACTGAAATAGCCTTTCTTATTTTGAAAAAATTAATTTTAATTTTTAAAAATTTTAAACCTCACTTCCAAAACCCATCCCATAACTCTAAACCGTAAGTTTAGATTACTTAATCCAACATGTATAAATTTTTATTTACAGCTTTAGTAAAATTTCTTTTGGTCATTTTTCTCTTTAATACTATTTTTGTGATAAATTCTTTTTTTTTAATGACTATCCTGAAATATTTTTCAAAATATTTTCAAATCCTAGATTGCATAGAAGGCAATGTGGTGTGACATATCTTTGGCTGCTTTGACAGCTTCCCCTCATGTTCGGGCATGATACACACGCATATATACAATTTAGTATCAAGTTATTATGAAATTTCCACTCTAATGATATTTATATAGCAGTTGTATCATAACTTTTATTTAAAACTGGTATTGTTGAAAGCTATAAATGGCAGAAAGAAGTATATCAAAGTATTTATTTTTGGTCGAAGAAGTATATCAAATTAAAAACAGTAATCTTGCTCCTAAACGATCTATAAAAATTTCAACAATCTTCTTAATTTCGATGTTACAAACTTACAACCATGGCTAAAAAAAGACCTTTTAGAATATATATTATTAGTTAAATATTATCATGACCTGGTTATATCTCATCATTTTGGCAACACTATATTTCAATTTTCGTTAATTAATCTAAAGATTAGTTTCTGAATAGGACAATTCTTTGTTGCCTAAATATCTAAGAAACACTAAACTTGTCAACAATGGCTTCAGAGTTAAATCATGGGAGAACCATACAATTTCTCATTATCATAATTGCTATCCATGAATTACAATGTTACCCCTTCATTGATATATCTCTATATAAACACGAGAACACCCTCTACCTTAGACTAAGCCTCGTATTCAATTACTTGCTTGGTTAATTTCAAAAAAAATGGTTTACCATAAAAACACTTCCCATAGTCTTTTCTTTGCATTTGTCACCCTTTACTTTGTGATCTTAGCAGATGCGGCTACGTTCACAGTAAGGAACAATTGCCCATATGTTGTGTGGGCTGCCACATCTGCTCCCGGAAAGCCTGGCGGTGGGAAGCAACTCAATCAAGGCGACACGTGGATCATTACTGGTGATCCAGGTGTCACTGAAGCTCGGATTTGGGGTCGCACCAACTGCAACTTTGATGCGTCTGGAAGAGGTGGATGCCAAACTGGAGACTGTAATGGTGTCCTTGAGTGCAAATCTTATGGACGAGCACCAAATACATTGGCAGAATATTCTCTTAAACAATATGCAGACCAAGATTTCATCGATATTTCCGTGATCGATGGATTCAATATTCCTATGGAATTTAGTTCTGCATCTGGACAATGCACCCGCAAAATTCGGTAAATTAAATTCCCAAGTAACATATAACTCTTAACCATGCAAATTAATTTGACGTAAAAGTTATACTCCATTTGTTTTAAAATGATCTATGTTTTAAAATAAAAATTGTTTCTAAAATATACATCTTTTTATTATTTGTAATAATGGTAAATTGTAAATTTTAAAAAATATTAGTTGTGTTTACTGAATTTAATTGAATAATTATTATAAATATTTAATTACAAAAATCATTACATTTATAATCAAAATTTGACTTTTTTTAATATGTGTGAAAATTCTAAAACATACGTTATTTAAAAACGGATGGAGTATTTGTTTTTCTGTAAAACAATTTGCATAAATATTTTGTGTAAACATTTACAGTTGTACCGGAGATATTATAGCACAATGTCCAGGCCAACTAAAAGTGGACGGCGCTTGCAATGGACCGTGTCCGATGTTGAAAACAGAGGAACATTGTTGCAACTCCGGTAATTGTGGACCGACCCCACTCTCTATGTTTTTTCAAGCAACGTTGTCCAGACGCTTATAGTTACCCTAAGGATGATCCCACCAGCCTTTTCACTTGCCCTTCTGGAACCAACTACAATGTCATTTTCTGTCCCTGAATGAAAGTGACTATCAAGACGCTGGAATATCAGAGAAGCAACGTAAAACCCAATAATGATCATACTAGCTGCTCTGAATAAAATCGAAGAGTATACATGTTTTCATATGGCTTATTACTAATAAAGATCTCGTATTTTGGATAATTTAAACATCAAGACATTCATTTTTCTACTCCAGTCGGTGGTTTTCAATTGAATGAATTAAACATTGGTCTAATTATCATGGGCTTGATTTTAGAATTAAACACTGGTCTACGTACATACAAGATGATACGCACACATTCATTCTATGGTTTTATTTCTTGTGGCCATAATACCATAATCATAGCCGGCCTTGGGTCCAAGCAAAAGAATCATGAGTTTACTGCCGTTAGAAAATATTTATCTAATTGGCCATGTTAAAAATGTGTCGTAATGTAGTGGCTAAATAACCATTATTCATTTACCTAGACCAGAATTCAAATCCTCCTATCTGCAAGAATTTTTTTTCGGCTATTTTTTTCCATTTTGGCTTATGGCCTTTAAAATCTTAGATCCGGCTTACATCTAACATAGTCCAAATTCCAACTGTACACCTTCAATTAAAATGAACTATTCAGATACTTAGGCAAGTCGATGTCCTAGAAGACTATGTCCTTAGAGACTGTTTAGTTTTTAGTATGACTTTTCCATTGGCACCATGTGGCCATAACATTAGTCATCTACCACCGACTTATCTTTGAAAACGTAATATAATTTGGCACGAACGCACATATGAGCTTTTTAATCTTTCAAAATATGTTTGGTCGCCATCATCAGAGTCCGTAGACTGTAGTCAT